>PVKA01015856.1:0-49135 GCA_004027165.1 Ctenomys sociabilis
TAACCCCACCCCTAAGCCCCCAGGCTCTGTGCTCTCTCCCACCTGCGTGCAAGACCACACAAGAGCTTCTCCAGGTGGTGGCACTGCCACCCCAAGCTAGAGCGACCGGAGGCCCCACCCTGCCGGCTCTGAGCAAGGGGTGCAACAGAGACCTGGAGACCCCGAGACAGCCCGGCAGCCCGGAGCTGGCCACGGCTGTGCACAGAACTCCGCAGGGAGGTGGGTGGCGCACGCAGACTCACCGGTCAGTCGGCTCTGGGCTTCACAGGAGACCTCACGGGTCACTGTGAATACAGTCTAGGGATCACCGGCAGCTCAGAAGCTGGAAAGGCAAAGGGAACATTATTGGTCTCCTCCTGTCCACCTTGCAAGACAGGGCTCCCCAAGAACAAACTGAGAGTTACTACGGTACAATGCTAGGCGCAGGTCCACTGGCCGCAGTGAGAGGTGTCTACAGAGAACCGGAGGCACACGAGTCAACCACGCGCTTGCCATTAGCAGTTGAAAACAGCCTGATCCCATCTCCCCCCAGCCAGGCAATAAGTCCCGGCCCCCATCTTAGAGAGAGATCCTATCCAAAGTGCAAACGCAGCCCCTGGCAAGTCCCGTGGCCGCTCCGGCTTGGAGACCAGGGCTCTCTGGTCCAGCCGACCCAACTCGGCTTGGTGGGAAAATTACCACACTCATCGAGCCCTAAAGCCTAGTCAGTGCCTACCAAGAGCCCCCCACCATCACACATGCGCTCTGCCACCCACAAATTGTGGGGCTGATGTGTAAAGCAGATATTAAGTTCTTTAAAACCCGAGCGGCAGATGTGCAGTACAAGAGGATGAGCCTCGCTGCAGCTCAGTGTGCCCTGCTCTACGCAAAGCCTCAAAAAAGAAAAAAAAAAAAACAACTAAGGGTGCCCACTATCAAAGGACAAAGCCTTTGAGAAATACGCTAACAGCTACAGCAGCTAGAATCTTTACAAGCCAGGAGCGCAACTCGGCGCAGGCGTGGGACATTCCCAAGTGCCCCTGGGCTGCACCCTGGCGCTCAGGCTTCCCCTGGGGACCACTTCTAACTCTCCTCTCCCGACCCAGTCTCCGTCTCTGGGAACACATCGGCCCTGGGATCTGACTCTCTCAGCCAGGCAGACCCAGGAGCGGGGCTGCTTCTGCAGCGCTGCTCAACAGAGCACATTCACCCAGAGTGATGGTCCGATCCACGCAGTCGTCCTGCCATCCGTTCCTGCCTGCTGTCAAGAAAGCAGTTAGTAAATCTGAAATTTGACAAAACTCAACAGAACGACTCTCAAGAGCTTGAGGACAGTGACAGGCTGGCTGCTCGGCTGTGGCCCTGAAGACAAATGGCGGCCCCAGCCTGCCTAGCCACGCCCAAGGGCTGACCGGAGGGGAAGGGGGGTCACCTGTGGGCCTGGATCTACTCTTCCAGGCCCATTTGGCCTGCAGATCCCAATCAGAGCAGCAAGGCGTGAGATCTTGCTACAGATTACGCTAACTGAGGCACAAATGAAGCCCCGGCGGCTGCCGAGAAAGCAGCTGGAACCCTCTTCCAATAAAGTGGCCTTTCACCCCTGGTGGGCATCCCTGCTATCTCCCCCGAATTCCTGAGCTAACATAAACCTTGCTTCCTCACACTAAATATTTAGAGTCAATTAAGACACTCACCGATTCCTAACTTGCAGGACAAAGACGGGCTACTCAGCCAGAAAGCCAGAGCAGTCCTGGCTTTCAAAAGGCCAGAGAAAAACTACATTCCACCCTGGCTGGGGAGCTCAGAGCACTGTCTTCACAAAGTACAGGAATGCAGTTATCAGGGCAAAATCTGCCCGGGGAGGATGGATTTAAAGAAAAGACTTTTGAGACAAGGTCTTGTTAATTTAATTCAGATTGGCTTTGAACTACACAGCCATCTTCCTGCCTCAGCCTTCTGAACGCTGGGATTACAGGCTTGCGCCAGTACACGGACTCTACAAAACATTTTAAAAATGCAGAACACTCATGCCAGAACCAGTATTCAGCTTAAGAGAAAATTAGCAATTAAACCCAGGGCTGGGCTTATCTAATAGGGGTGAGCCTCTGGGCCCTCCATGTGCCTGGCTTTTACAGCTCAAGTCTGGCCACAACCATTCCTCCCCCGCTGGAAGTAACTAGATCCCAGGGCCCCAGGGAGAAAGGAGAAGGCAATAGCGGAGTTACCTGGCGGCAGAAGGGAGAGGAGAGATAGGCTAGGCCTCAGACGCAGCCCCTGACGGCTGGCTCCAAGGTAGGAACCAGCACGGCAGGGGGAGGAGGAGATCCTCAACTGTGGCGCAGCCAGGAAGGAGAGAGAGGACAGAGCAAGACGGAGCAGGAATATATGCACCTCTGTAGGTCCCACCCAGAGCCCACCTCCAGCCCAGCCCCGCCTCCTGAGGCTTTGGCCAGCCCAGCTACAATGACTGCTCTGATTAGCCCAGCACCTCATGTCCGTCATGCTCCAAGCGCAAAGGGTGATGGGGAGCCATGTCTCAGGCCACGCACACAGTCACAAGGGCCCCACCCCCTACCCTGACCCTAGGACAGCCCTCTCCCGTTGACCCGCCCACCAGCACATCCAGTATTGGACAATAGGCTGAGGGGGCGGAGCCTTGCGCACAACTATGAGTTTCTCCACCAATCACAGCCTCTGGAGCCACAGAAACCAATCCAAAGCATAAAAAGTGTGCCGCAGGACCTGGGCCCTACCTGCATCTTGAGCCTGAGCCTACACAGGCCTGAAGCCCTACTCTAGCAAGCTCTGGCTAGTTTGTGCCTTGGAGCCATGTTGGTCACATACCCCAGACATACAGAGTGATAAGATTCCCTAATGGAAGTAGGGGAGAGACCAGCAACGCCCATAATCTCCCCCTCCCTTGGCCAGAGAGTCATCCAGGCAGCTCAGGAAGCTCAGGCAGCCTACAGAGCCAGATGCAAGCCACAGAGCCCCACAGCGCCTGGCCAGGGGCTCACATCAGGGCGGTCCTGGCAAAGAAAACCCAGGCACTGCTCATTACAGCAGTGGAGCTTGCAAAGAGCATCACGGGCTCTTCGTAGCCCCTTGCACAGCCTAGCACTGGCCCCAGCCTCACTGTATGGGCATGGCTCGTGGCTACCTACCCCTAGCTCCACGCAGGAGCCTCAGGATGAGAAGTGTGGGTCTCTGGGCTGCACCCCCATGGGAACGTGTTCCCAGAGGAAGGATGGACACCCCTTCCTCCCCTTTGTAAGGGGACACTTTACAAAAATTACTTTGCAGTTGCTCATGGAAAATTTTTAAAGGTGAGCGAAGAACCTGAAAAACTGCCATCAGAACACTGTCACTTCCTGCGAGGGACACCTGTTATTCTTCCTTGGCCATCAATGGGTTAAAACAACACTGTCCTAACCCACACCCAAGCTCTCCGTGGCTCGGTGCTCCAGCTAAGCGCAATCCAACCCGAGAGCTAAAGTTAAAAACTGATAGAGCCATGACCACCGTCCTCCTGCCCATGCATTGCCCTCTGCGGCCTCTTTCTGAGGCAGTACTAAATAATACTCTCTTTCTTGAGTGTCTTTCCAAAGGAGGGAGAGGACATAAAAATAGGACACCATGTCTTCACCTCACTCACAGGATCCAGCACCCCGTGACTTCCAGCTCTTCCCCAAACTCAAAATGAGTCAGAGACATTTTGAATGTATTTGTGACATGAGGCAGCCCAGAAAGTGCAGCTGAGACCCTCAGGAAAGAGGGTTCTAGAGCTAATGCTGAAGGACACAAGGATGGAAGGACGCATATGCTGAGAGCAAGGGGGACTTCAGGTGAGGGCTATTGGCGATGTCTTTTACTGGGATAATTTGCAAAAACAAAAAATATTTTTAGATATTCACCGTATTTTTGGACCATGCCACATAGAAGAATGTACAGAACACAGCAAGAATGTGGACAGAGTGTGAACGATGACACAGGAATTAAAACTAAGACCCGGGATAACTGGTGACAGGTGGTCATAAGATGGCCAGCCCCCACCGCCCATGCCACTCGCAGGCTAACAACTCAAACGCTGCCAAAAAAATACTACGAGAAAAAGCCACAAAGCTTCTTCCCCAGCATTTGTGAATAATGTCACAAACGCTGAGGAAGAAACAGCCTCCCAAGCTAGATCCTTCATCCAGGAGCCAGTGGCACTAAACCAACTCCTTTCCCCTACATGCTGAAGACCCTATGCGCAGAAACGTAGAAGCAAGCACAGACTTTGGAGAAAGTATTTGCAAGAGCAGGAGGCTAAGGGTCTGCACTCAATACATCTCAGTTAGTGAGATAAGGGGCAGATAATTGACCCGGCATGGAGAAAGGGAAAGGAATGGGCACCAGGGATAAACAGCCCCGCGAGGCATGCTCAGCCTCCCTCCATGCCCAAGCAGAACCCTGGAGGTGGCCATGCAGGCTCTGTGACCCATAACCTTGAGGATGAGAGCTCTGTATCATGGTGGTTGCATGGGGCTGGGGTCCAGCCCAAGACCCTCTGACTGCACGGGCTGGGAAACATGCAGCATGTGGTGAGATTTTCAGCAGGATTTTTTGTGACTCTGTGCACCATGCTAAAGTATGGGAGGCGCTGGTAACAACAACTCACAAGGACAGGGGACCGGGGTGTAGCCTCACTGTGCCAGCCCTGCCCCTCGTTGGAACCCACGTGCATGAGGTGTGACTCACACAGGTGCAGAGCAAGCACAACACAATGATCACAATCCTGGCATTTCAGGCCATCTCCACCGGGCAGGCCAGGGGCGAGGGCACTATGATCCCAAGCACACCTGGAAGGCTTTTAATCACTGGACCTGGGCTTGTGCTATTTTGCAGTAATGTTACAATAAAAACCGCAGAAATAAAGGGTTTTTTTAAATTTCTACATGGTGACCACGTGGCATATTTTGCATGTGGCAGAAAGGCTGGACACTGCCTACGTGCAAGGGAGGCAGAGGCCTGCCGGGAAGACCTCTGCAGGGGGTTGAGCCCGCACCAAGCTATGTCAGACCCACATGCACAAGATCGCACTGTGTCCCCAGGGTAAGAAAGAACCTGAGAGTCAGTCAGATCTGAAAGGCACAGGGGATGCTGTGAGGGGGAAAAACCTGCTCACCGGGAGGAACGGCTGGGACCAGGGCAAGGGGAGCAGCAAGAAGGGAAGGGAAAATCCATGTGCATACACAAGGCAGCTGGGCAGCTAACAGAGCTGCCGACTTCTGCCGGGGCACTGCAATGGCAGCTCATGCGTAAATATTTTTTCTCTCCATTTAATTTTTTTATAACTTTTATGGCAAATTTTGCATGTTTATGTCTGGCAACCTGAACAATTAATTTGAAGACAACAAATATGCTATATAACAACCACTGTTGAGCTGTTATTTTGTTTAGTGGAATTCCATATCATCTCTAATGTTTTTGTATTTTTAAATATTTTTTTATTCTCTTTAAAGGCTTTTATAAGTAAGTGGATGCAAACAGAGATCATACCTATAAGTGAAGTCAGACCTGCGGGCATGTGCCAGGCGCACTGTCTCACTGATGTAAGAAGTGAAGAGAGTAAAATCTGCAAGGCACAGTGCATACTGCAAAAGGGTACTGATCTGTTCAAAGGAATGAACAACTGGGGTGAGGCAAAGGAGGGAGGGAGGCAGAAAGAGCAGAAGGGAGGGAGGAAAAAGAAAAAGAAAAGGAGAAGATATACAGAAAAGCTTGCTGGTTTCTGTTGGCTTACTGAAAGCAGCAGTTCAAGTGTAGATATTTTTTTCTCACCTTTTGAATGTTGTATAGATTTTTTACACCAAATTTGTGCACTTATATCTGTTAATCTGAACAAGTACTCAGAAGATAATAAATACACAACATGATAACCATTGTTGAATGCCTGCTGTTTTGTTTAGTCAAGTTTGGTATTGTCTCTAATTTTCTGTTAGTATTTTTTTATTCTCGTTAAAAACTTTTACAGGTAAATGGATGCAACTAGAGACTATATCCATAAGTGAAACAAATCAGACCCACATGTGCAAACACTGTACGGTTACCCTAGTGTAAGAACCTGGAAGAGCAAACAAAATCTGAAAGGTGTAATAGATGCTGTGAAAGGGAAGGAAACTGTTCAGCGGGAAGGGGAAACGGAGGAAAAAGACAAAAGAAAGAAGGGAAAAAGAAACCCTGCTCAGCTGTGTGCTACTGATTTCTGCTGCTCTACTGAAAAGAGTGATTTATGCTTAAGTATTTTTTCCTTTTAAATTAAATTTTTGGACTAATTTTGCATGCTTATGTCTGTTAATCTGAACAAGTAATTTGAAGGCAACAATATGCAATTTAATATAATTCACCTATAAAAAATAAGTATATAGCTACACTCTCTTAATTCACTGATTAGAGACATCTGCTATAATAGTGCTTGTAAGTATAATATCATGTATGTACCTTGTACAATACCAAAACATTACGAAAACAGTTTGCAATGTATTAATTTATTGAATCTGTCCTGTCAATTTGTCTTGAAACTGTCTCATTGCTATATGTTCTTCAAAAAAAAAAAGAAAAATAAATAAATAAAATGCAATTTAACTATCATTGCTGAATTTCTATCATCTTGTTTAGTGAAATTCTGTATTGTTTGTATTTTTTTAAGTTTTATTCCTCTTAAAAAATAAAAAATCAAGTTCTACATAAAACATTCATAAAAGGAAAAAAAAAAACACAGCTCCTCCCACAGAGACCCCCATGTCACACGCACATCGCTATGCTCCTCAGTTCAGAATCACAGCCGGGTGCGTTCTGTAATCCCAGCGCTCTTGGAGGCTGAAGCAGGAAGATCACAAATTCAAGCCAAGCCAGGCTAACCAAACAAGACTGTACTTGACATTTCACATTTTAAAAAAATTAAAATGAATGGAGTGTAGCTCAGTGCATAAGCCCTGGGTTTAATACCCAGGCCTGTAAAAGAAAAAAAAAGAAAAGAAAAAAAGAAATGCGAAACAATGCTACTCCTGTTAGTTTCTTTTTTCGTAAAACATTGTTTCTATTTAAAAGATGAGCTCGCTACTGTTGCTTTAAATGGAGGAGGAATGAAGGTTTAAAAGATACTTTCCCTTGATTTCCAAAGCAATCAAGATCCCGATAGCTATCTGTGTAACTACAGCCCTGGGGTCCCTGGGCTTTGAGTCACTGGGCGGGGGCAGCAAGTTGCTCAGGAAGGCGGCTTCTGGTCCCGAAAGTCCTGTGCTGCTTCCGACGATCCAGGAGCTTGAGCTTCCCCCGGGGCTGCAGCCTCTCAGCACCTAGCTGGTGCCCACTGTGATGGGCCCACAAGAGCCCTGCCGTGGCACCACGGTCCGGCCACCTCGGCCACGTGTAGTGCGACCCTGGGAGCTGCCCTCATCTGCACACAGTCTCAGGTGCTGAGGCCAGGTCTGTGGGGTCCTGTGCGGCCAGCTGTGCTCCAGTGTGCCCCTTGGGGTCTCACAGGGACCTGGAGGGTCAGCACCCATGTTCTCACCCAGCAGGATGTGGGGATATCATTCACCGTCCCCCCAGCACCCGCTGCCCCACCATGCCGATGCAGGAGTCAAAGGAAAATGTCACACGGCCTGTCTTTCCAGTTCCCTGGCCCCAGGTGTGGACAGCTGCCAACACTCAGGTGGCCCCAGCTTCCTGCTTTGGCCCCCTCACTTGAGGAGGGGGACGCATCTCATCCCAACCGCAGAAGGACAATGACCTCGACCCAGGCGTACCTCACCGTCTAAACCTGGGGGGACTGGACCAGGGCTTCAAAGGGCGAGGACCCCAACCCTTGTGCAGCCCCAGGACAGCACCTCCTAGGGTGCCAATGGCCAGGGCCACTTCTAGGCCCAGCACAGAACACACAGGACAGAGGATTTTGGGCAAGGGCCCTATGGCTGAGGAAGCTGCCACTGCTGTCCGTCCTGGGGCAGCATTTCACAGTTACCGAATTCACATGCGAGTCACTCAGGTCAGTGACAAAGGGACCCCGGGAACTGTAGACCTAATCAGGTGACCCCCCCCCCCCCATCACAGGCTTCACCTCTAGGTCTCAATCATTTGGAAAATTTTTTAAAAAGCATAAGACTGGGGCATGCCTCGCAACCCAGCAGCAGAGCCCTGGCTGGGCACGCCAGGCCCCGGCTTCCCCACAGGCCAGAGATAAGGAGGGAAAGGGAGAAACACTGGGAGGATTTTGATCTAAGGCACTCTCAAATCCTGCAAAGGTCACTCAGTGCAAGCCCCAGACCCCAGCCGCCAAAAGCCACCGCTTGAGGGAGAAGGGGAGGAAAGGGCAAACTGCTGTGATGTTGTAACATCGGAAAAAATGCTATTATCCAGGGTCCCCGGCGGCCCAGCCACCTGGGAGCTGCTAGCCCTACAAGCTCTGAAGCAAGGGGACCAGGACTTCATGGACACAGGACCTTTCTTGAAAAACCCCAAGGGAAAAGGAACAAAGTGGCTGTTATAGCTGCATGTCCAGCCCCGAGAAAGCTGCAGCCGCCTCTGCACCCCAGAGCAGGCAGGAGATGGGGGGCACAGGGCTGGAAGTGCTGGCCAGAGCAATAATAAAGCCAGCAGACAATAACAGCAAATTAGCAAGAACAACAGGCATCCCAATGGGAAGGAAAAAGCAAAACTACTTGTGTCCAATTCGTGCAGGGGGCTTGCCGGTGAGCTCAGTTGTTTAAGTGCCCGCAAGGGGAAACCTGGAAACCTGGTCAGGCGCTCGCTGCGGCTCCATCTCCAGCTTCACATACCACAGCAGACCTGCCCTCCAGGCGGCCTGAGCCAGCCAAAAAGCATCCTTCCAATTCGTACGAAACACAGGAGGAGCGGGTATGGTGGTGCCCCCCGTGACCCCCGGCATTCACGAGGCTGAGGCGGGAGGCCCGCCAGGGCCACACAGTGAGTTCAAGACAAGCCTGGACTACACAGCAAAAATTTGTCTCGGAAAATAAAAAAAAACCCAAAACCAAAAATCAACCACCACCACAGAGAAAATCCTAAAGCCAGCAAGTCCAACAGAGACTTCTTAAATATAATTCCAAAGCCCAGTCCCTGGAAGGGGGACATGAACTGAATCTCATCAAAACAACAAATCCTGTGCACATGGGAGGCTTTCACGCAAGTGCACAGGCCTCCCACCAAAAAGACTAAATTTTGAAGCCTCTGTCCAGTGCAAAACTAACACACAGAACACAGATTCCCTCTTTAAGGGCCCGCCTGTTCAGCAAGTGTTTGGAATGATAACCAAGGCATAGGACCCGCTGCTCAGTCTTAAGCCCATCTTTTCTTTCTAAGTTTTTAAATTTTATTGATAAATTTTTTATCTTTTAAAAAATTTGGAACGACACACAATTTCATTAAACAAAGTGATAGGAATTCAACAGTGGTTATAGTGCATCGCGTAGTCCTCAAATTAGTTTTTTAAGAACACAAAATATTTAGATTTAGATAAGAATGCAAAATTGGATTTTAAAAAAGTTACAAGAAATTAAAACGAAAACAATTTAAGCATGAACTTTAACAGCAGAAATTTAATTTATAGAAATCAGCAGTGTAATGTCCAAGCTACGAGATATATATATATATATATAATTAATATTCCTTTTTCCCTTCCTTCCTTCCTTCTTTTATCTTTTTCCTCACCCCAGTTTTCCTTCCCTTTGAACAATTTCTTCCCCTTTCATAGTATCTATTGTACCTTTCAGATTTTATTTCCTTTTTCAGGTAGAAACACAATGTGCCATTTGCTTGTGAGGGTCTGATTTATCTCCCCTAGGAGTCTGGTCTCGAGATGCTTCCATTTACTTACCAAAACTTTTAAAGAGAATAAAAAAGTTTTAAAATTAGAGACGATACAGAATTTCATTAAAAATAATAGTAATTCCCCAATGGTTGTTGTATTGCATATTGGCTATCTTCAAATTAGTTGTTCAGATTACCAAAATTGGTTTACAAACTTATAGAAAATTAAAAAGTAGACCAAAAAAAAAAATTTAAACATGAACGGCTCCTTCCAAAAGATAAGCAAGAATCAGCAGCACAACTATCCAAATTATCCCGTGCATACACATACATATTTTTTTCTTTTTTCTTTCTTTCCTCTTTTCCCTCATCCCATTCTTCCTTCCTTTTGCATTTCTTTCCCTTCCACATAAAGGTATCCATTTTACCCTTCAGATTTTATTGTACTCTTTCAAGTTCTTCCGCTAAGGAGATACTGTGAGGTTTACACCCCGGGCCTGACTTATTTCAGTGAGGAGTATGTTCTCCGGTCGCATCCATCTACCTATAAAAGCCCCGAGCTTATCTTTGTTTTCTTCGGTGCAGGTCTTTCCTCCTGTTTGTGGAGCCTCAAAGCCTTCCTTCCAGACTGAGCTCCGTGTTCATTTGCCGACAGTGCTGTACAACGGTGTGGTTTTATACTGCCACATAGCACAGCACCGCACGCAGGAGCTCTAAAGATGAAGGCCACGGGGGCAGCTGAGCCCCTTTGTCCTTCTCTGTTCTGGGCCCTGCAGGCCCACAGGCACCCCCCGTTAATGGCCATTCATATACTCCCCAAGTCCCAGGAGCTCGCGGAGCACCATCTGTAAAGGAGGTGTCTTGAACGGAAAGACCCCTACAGGGCAGCAAGATGGGAATTTGAAACCCAGGGCTCTCCAGCCAGGGACCCTGCACCCTCACAGGCGGCGGTGCCAGTTGTGCCCAAGCCCGCCTGAGCCACCACCAGGGACTGGCGCCACGCTGCTCTGAGCCCAGCGCGGGTGAGGAGCACAGGTCACCGACAAGGCCCTCAGCGTCCTTCTCCCTTGGGCTGGAGGTGCCGGGCTCCAGACCCCAGAAAGCACAGCCCTACCAGAGGGGTCTGGGGCTGTGCTCAAGCTGGGCCCGGACACGCTCTACCCCTCTGGGCTGAGCGGCTAGCACCGCTGGGCCTGCCCGCACCATGGTCACGTGTCTCACCCCTCTGGCCTCCCTTCCTTCAGTCATGCGGTGTAAGCAGGGGGCACAGGGGGCAGCACCTGCAGAGCTGGACCCCAAACCTGGCCGCTGCTCTTCCTCCCACTTCCACAGAGCCCAGCTCTGCGGCCCAAAAGACACACTCACCTCTGCCACCAGCTCACGGTCACCTCTGCCGCCAGCTCCTGGGAGTGGGTTGTACATCCTCTTCCTACCGCATTCCCAGAATGGCCAAAAAGTGGGAGGGTTCCCCTAGCAGGGCCAGAGGGGTACCTGGGATAGAACCTGGTCCTTTTTTGTTTATTTGCGGAAGTGGGGACTTGAAGGTGCTAAGCAGCTACACTATCTCTCCACCCCTAGGGCCTTTGCTTTAAAGGGCAGCCCAAGCTTTTAAGTTTCTGAGGCAGGGTCTGACTAAGTCACTTAACTGCCTGAGCTGAGCCATAATCGCCATCATCCTGCCTCTGCCTCACAGAGCTGCAGGGCCAAGTGGCTGGCACCACGCAGTTAGCACCAGAATGCCCCGAGACAGCCCAGCATGACTGGGCACACAGGTCCACACTGCCCCAGCCTCTGTCCACCTGGGCGCTAGTGACCAGTCCACATTCTCAACTCTTCATCACAGAGGTCTCTCTGTTCTTACTCTGCTGCCAAAACAGCACAGCCTGGGCTGCTCAGACAGCAGCAAGTGCTCTCACAGTCCTGGGACCCCCAATCCAGGCCAAAGGAGGACCAGCAGGGCAAGGTCTCCTCGTGGCCACACTCTGCTTTCTACAGTAGGCTTGCTCCATCCTGACACTCTCACATAGCCTCTGTGGTCCAACTTAACCCAAAGAGACACTTCAGGCCATGGCAATGTGCACATGCATACCCCAGAGCACACGTCTGTGAATGCCCTAGCCATGTCCACTTTGCGTGTACATGGAGTGCTGTCCGGTGCGTGGTCACCTCTCAGGGAAGCACGGGTAGGGCTCTACTTTGTTTCCAGTACTGGGAATCAAACATAGGGCATATGCCTGGTGACAGGCCTCCCCTCGGTGTTTCAACTTCCACAGTCTCCTTTCCCTGTCATCTACCAGTGTCTTAAAACACCAAGCAAAAAATTCCAGAACTGAACAGTCCCTACAGCTGAGCCTGCTGTGAGTGCTGTGATCAGAGCTCTCCTCACCCGCTCTGTCCGGCCCAAGGCGTGCGCCCCGTCTGTGTCCCAGGCCCATGAGCGCTGCCCACACGGGGCCGCCAGCCTCTGCAGGATCGGGCCCACAGTGCCTATGTCCACGCAGTGCTGGCCCCAAGGGACAAAGCTTCCCAGCCCTGGATTCTGACTTTCTACTTGTCCTTTATCGTTAATCTGTCACTGAGTGTGGATATGTGGAGTAAAACAGCACGAGAGATGAGATCAAAAACTGTGGCAAATGTTGTTCAGATTTAAAAATCTATACAGTGAAGGACACATGACCACCGCTGCCCCCAACTCCGAATGACCCTCCCTCTCCCTGCCGCCGTCCACAGCAGCCCTGGACTCCTGAACGTCCTCACCTGTATCATCTTGGCTGCCTCGATGTCCTCAATCAGCTCAAACCATTTCTCCCTCATGGATTTTTTTTTACCCTGAGAGGTGACCAGTCTCCTTTCCTTGTCATCTACCAGTGCTAGAAGTCACCCCGGGCCAGATCCGGCGAGTAAGGTGGGTGAAAATAAAGCATTGCTTTTTAAAAAAATTTTATTTATTTATTTATTTATTTATTTATTTATTTATTTATTTATTTCTAGGGATTGAACTCAGGACCTTGTGCTTGCCAGGCAAGTACTTAAGCCGCAGAGCTATCTCCCTGGCATTGTTTTTACAAACTGCCTCTGCACTGAGCAGTGCTGCATGTTTTTATCATAACTCATAAAGACACTCAGGGAAGAGGATTCCAGAGCTACTCAGACAGTGGTGAGCATGATGGGGTGAACGTGCTCAAGGCAAAGGGGCCCACACTTCGAGGCAGGCAGTGTGTCTTCCATAGTGGGACAGCAAACTTTGTTTTAACTTAAACACTCATTGTACTTCTCCACCCACTGGTACTGGGTTCTGTGATGCAGGGTCTGAATCCAGAGAGGCCTGAAGGCCCCAGGTCAAATAAGAACTTGGTCTACAGGCTGATATGACTAGAAGATGCTGGAAACTAACCCTGAAGGGACTGGATGTGTCAGGAGCTCCAGCGGGAGGAGGGTGGTCCTCGCTGCGTGCAACTCATGAGCTCATGAGCTCTCGCTCACTGTCTCTGCCTCTGTCTCTCTCTGGGTCTCTCTGTCTTACTCTGATTGTGTCTCTGTATCTCTCTCTACTTCTACCTCTATCTCTGTCTCTGTCTCTGTACATCTTTTTTCTCTTTCTCTCTGCTTCTATCTTTGTCTATCTCTGTGTCTCTCTCACCCTGTCTCTCTCTCCCCATGTCTGTCTCTATCTCTGTCTCTCGCCCTGTCTGTCTCTCCCCTGTCTGTCTTGTCTCTGCCTGTCTCTCTCTGTCTTTGGCTATCTCTGTGTCTCTGTCTCTGTCTGTCTCTCTCTTTCTGTCCTTCCTGAGGATCCTACCATGATGTGGTGTCTCCTCACAGGGTCCCTAGCATCAGCACTGGGACACCATGAACAAAAGCCTCTGAAGCCATCAGTGAACATGGATCTTCTCTCCTCCCAGCTGATCACTCTGGGTATGTGGTACAGTCACAGGAATCTGAGTGACACACCAGGGCTGTCTGTGTGCTCACCCTCCTTTCCTATGCAGAGGCTTTACGCTACTTTGGGTCTAAATGGGGCAAGGACAGAGTAAGGTCACCACCAGAACCCTCTGACCTCAGCTAACGCATGACAGGAGGATCCCGCATCTGTGGTCTCCTTCCACTGGTCCCACCTAGGTGCGGGGCCAGTATCCGGGTCCCACAGGTACAGGCTGAGAGGCAAGTCCCAGCCCCGAGCCACCTGGGCTGCAGTGGCAACACCCACAGTTGCCTCCAGGTCCCCCCGAGAGAGCATGGAGTCCAGAGAAGGTGACTTGGAGCCCAGGATTTTCTCCCTCCCAACAGCAGGCTTCCGCCTGGGGCAGCTTGAGTTCAGCCTGGACCTCTGCAAGAGCCAGCAGGCACAGCTCCACAAACCAGGAATGTTCCTGGAGCCGGCAGTCCAGACCCTCTGCCCAGGGAGGACTCAGCCAACGGGGCCCAGGAACGCTTGTGGGCCAGGACGCAGCATGCTCCCGGCCCTTTCACTTTGAGTTCAAAACGCCACGAGCTGAACGCATGCAACGCAGCCACACTAGAGAGAAGTTGCCTGGCTGACCCAGAGTGACACCATGCTGGGAGTCTCCACAGAGGCCCAGTGATGGGCTCCTGGGCCCTGGGGACCCACATCAGGAGTTGCAAAGAGGTTTTGGCTTTCATGGTGTGGTAAAGTCAAGTCCCATCTTTTCAGGCATCCCCGTTCAGAAGCCCTCTCTCTGCAGTGAATGTTGAGGCCCGGGAATAACACTTTCAGATGTGACAGTAGCCATGCCAACCCCAGATGTGTGCTTCCCTGGGCTAGCTGCTCCGAAGTCCACTGGAATGGAGAGAACATGAAGGCCCCGGAAGGGCCTCTTCTGACACATGCTCTGGCCCTCCCAGGGGCCGAGGGTCACACACAGCCTCCACACCATCCTCAGCCTTCCCTGGCCTGTCATGTCGTCATGCCAACTTCTGACCTAATCACCAGCAGCCTGAGTAGCTCCCAGGCCAGAATCCAGCAGCCTGGGCCTCGCACTGAGGAAGACGGGCTGCACTCACAGGCTGGGCAGCTAGCACAGAGGCCAGGCCGCAGCGGGGGCGGGGTGGGGCCACAGGTCCCGCCTGGGAACCTCGGCTTCTTCCTGCTCATTCTGTACCCCCGCCCTGAGCTATCAGAGAGCTGGCCCCGGGTCTGGAAGGATTATGAAACGGGGCCAGTCCAAGCCAGTTTCCTAAGACATTCCTCCTCAGTCACAAACACACATGCCAAGAAGCTGCCTGGCTTTTCTGGGACCACAAGGGCTGAACATCCCTGAATTTAGGCTGGTGCCTAAACGTCACCTAATACCAAGATTCAAAGGAGGCAGTGTTCTGCGCAAGCTCACAAGCCCAGCTCTAGGTGGTAATTACAGGACGGCCACAGGAGGAACTGGAGATGGAAATCCTCAGGAGCAGATTTAGTAACAAAAATAACTCACTTTTTTATTCTACCCTCTTGGAACTTCTCCCACCCACTCCGAACCAGCAGGGAAGGTGTCATTAAGTCCCTCTCCTGCGATCTTCCACCATGAGCGCCTCTGACCTCTATCCCTCCAGACAGGAAGTGCCATCCCTGCGGGCCCAGGTCCAAATACAGAGGCAGGGGAAGCACAGCTGGGATCACACTCCGGGTCCACACCATGACATCACACCTTGTCCAGAGTAAGACAGCAGCTGGAGCCCTGAATAAGAAATGCCATTCTATCTTCCTTCTCGGGACTGACGGAGGAAACGGGCACTTTCCTGTTTACCCTTATCCCCTGCCACCCCACATGCTGGGGGCAGAGGGGGTGTGTGGGCCTGCCAGCCACATCCAAGGGCACAGCCCAGCAGACCACGCGAGAGCAGAGCACGGAGACACACAGAGCACGGGAAGGACCTGAGCCCTGGGCCACCCCAGGTCAGACTCCTGCAGTGACCCCTGTGCTTGAGACTGAAAGAACAACAGTGGGAAATGCCCGTGTTCTGACCCCCTGGGCGAAAGGGGCAGTCAGTTGGTACAGATGGTGGTGCACAGCAGACTGCTACCTGGATCCCTGTCTCTGCGTGGGCAGGAAAACAGCAGCCCAGAATAGGGTCCCCAAGTGGAAACAGGTGAGCTGCTCAGGGGCAGGGGCAGCCGACGCGTGAGCAGGGACCATTTGCTGAACTCCGTCAAAAACCATGCAGCCCGCAACAGCACCCTCGCCCTCCATCCTCATCTTCATCTGCTATTTGCCTTCCACACATGGGAGGTCTCTCAATGGATAAAGATGCGCCAAGGACGGGATGTGTTTGTCTGAAATTTTTACACCACACCGTACGCCATCAAGGTTTATAAAAGAGAGCGGGGCAGACTCTGGTCGGTCATTATTAAAAAGAAAAAAAAAAGATGCGGTCACCCCAGATGCCCGAGCCCCGCGTCCCCTGCGCCCCGTCCTCCAATGAGGCTCAGGACGCGCGCAGCAAGTTGCCGCGCCAGGCTAACGGGATACAGGGTTCCCGTTACATAATAGGGACGATTAGGATCGGAAGCGGTTACATAATACTGTCCTGCGGCTACACAAGCTGAGGACCGCTACGAGCCGGGAGCGGGCGCGAGCGCGGCCTCGGCACTGCAGCCAGGCACCACGCAGCCCCAGCCCCGGCCCAGATTGCGGCAGCGCTGCCCCCAACCGCCCCCACAACGGCCCCGACCCGAGCCCACTGCCCACCTGCGTACCTGCAGTGCGGCCTGCAGTGCGACCGCACGGGGTCGCTGCGTGCGCGCCACCGGCCAGGGCGCGGTGCCTGACAGTGCCCGGAGCGTGGACAGCACAGTCCTGCGCGCGCCCGGCCCGGTCCGGTCCAGTCCGGCCCGGCCCGGCCCGGCCCGTGGAGGGGGACCCGGTCCCGGACAGGACGGCGCGAACACTCGAGGCCAGCCGGGACGCGCGCCCCCGGCCCGTGCCCGCGCCCCGAGCCCCGCCCCCGCGCCCGGCCGCCCCACCCCAGGGCGCGCAGGTGCCCGGGGCGTCCAGCCGGCCGGAGCTGATCGCGCTCCGTGGCCGAACCCGGGCACCTCGGGCACCGAGTAGGCGAGCACGGGGACGGGGACGCGGCCGAGGCCGGGCCTGGCGTGCCGCAAGAACCCCGGGACCGAGCCCATGTGACGCAGCCACGCCCCGAGCCCGCGGGGGCCCTCGGCTGCCCAATCCCCGGATCCCGTTCTCATGGCAACGGGAGAACCTCAGGCTGCCAGCATCGCGCCCCTCCCCCACGGCCCTCTGCCACGGGCAGCACGAGCGCTGGGTCCGATCCTCCAGGTCTACCACGCCAGCACGCGCAGCCACCGGGGGCGCGCTCCGGACCGGTCACATCCTGGGAAGGTGCGGCCAGTGCTGAGTGACCAGGGCAAGCGGCCCGGGTCTGGGGTGGCTTTCATCTCACCCTCCACCCTCTCCCAAGATGTCACAGCGACAGCCAGCAGAGGGAGGCCGCCTGCGAGCCACAGGAAGGGGACGCAAGTGGACGTCCGTTCGCGGTAAAGCCGATTCCATCGAAATCAAGTCGGCGAGCAAAGAATAGGTACTACATGTCAGGCATCTGCTGCGTGCCCGTCACTCACACGCGCACACACGCGCGCACACACGCACAGGCACGCACACACGAGTCTGCAACAAAGGATGCAACAGAAAACAAGGTCAGGAGACGTTCGAGGACTCGCAAATACAGCACGTATCCTACAGGGCTCGACCGCCTAACCCCGATAGATACCAACTCCTCAGGCTTAGCTCCGCGCCGAAAACGGCAGCTGCTCGCATCTTGCCTGCGATGCCCGGTCTGAGTCTCTACATTTCTCGTTCTACCCAGAACGTGAAAGCTGCATAATTAGGTGAATCGATGTGCTGGGGAGTAGGGACGGGGAACAGTATCTATACAAACTCAGGAAGCTGCAGTTATTTTTCCAGAGTATTTCTGAGCCCAGGGTAGGTGAATCTGTGGATGGCAGATCCTGAAAATACGGGAAAGCAAAAACGCAACCCCACAACAAAGGAAGTGAAAGAGAAAGCCTGGGATTATCACATGTGGTTTTTACAGGTCCCGAGGCCGGAGGGGTGGGTGGGTTATGATCTTTGCTGCGGGGTACAGGGTGGAAAAAGGCAGGAGACGGAGCCGGTGACAGCCAGCGGCCAAGGCTGAGAGGCCCGCTGCGCTACCGGCACTTGCCCGGCAGAGGGGGTGGGGTTGTCCGGCAGAGGGGCGGGGATCGCAGCCGAACAGAGGCGAGCCCGGGGTTTAGCGAGCAGAGCTCTCAGGGCGCACACCCTCGCATCCACCGCTCCGTGTATCCTCGCGACAGTGGCTCCAAGGTGGATACAACCACGAAATTCCTAGACCACGACATCCTCAATCAGACAAAGGCAAACGGAGGCAGGCGCTACACCGCCCGCAGTACAGGCTCAGCACAAACCAAAGCGGGCTCGGGTCGCGGACCACAGAGCGGGCCCGGCCCTGATCACACAGTGCGAAACATTCGCGATGTCACACTCCTCCCCTCCTGGAGAGGCTGAGGACGCCACGCAGCTCATAAGGGACAGAAGGGGGCACAGAGTTCAGCCTGGGAACCCATGGGCACCAGAGGTGTGCGGTCACTCGGAGGTCGGTCGGGTGCAGGATCTGCATCCGAGCTCCGGATGTGACCTAGCAGTCCCTCACAGCCGGCTTAGGTGTGCCAAGGCGTCAGCGTCCCACCTGCCCGGCCTGCGGGATGAGCTCACCGCCTGTCTTTGCACACCTGACCTGCGGGGCTCTGGGGCTGCCACAAAAGACTTCCCTGCCGCACTTTTCCTTATTGGAAGAGGAAACAGAATATGAGGAGGGCAAGATGGGGGAGGGGAGGGAACAGGCGCGAGGGCAGCGGCTAAGCAAAGCTATAGGTCTCAGCCACTGAAGGGTGCAGCCATGGTCAAGGGTCCAGCCCAGCCGGAGCCTAGCACCCGACCTGAGCTGACCCGCACAACAGCAAGAAATAACCTTTCTCTTCTATGTTTTAATTACCAGGGATCCGATCCGGCACCTTCACACTGAGGTACCTTCCAGCCCTTTTAAATGTCCAGACAAGTTTAGTGAGGGGAAAAAATATTGAGACAAGAAGATCTTGCTAAGTTGCTCAGTCCAGGCTTGAACCTGTGACCCTCATGCCTCCACCTGACAGAGTGCTGGGATACCAGCTGTATATCCCACAACCTGGCTAGAGGGAAAGAATCCTTCAGTGGCATTACTGTGGGAGCACTCGGGTCACTATCCCAGAAAATGGCTAACGTCAGGGTGTTCAGCCAGCACCAAGATGGAGCCGGGGTCCTGAAGCCAGGTGCCAGGATGAGGCCCTTGCAGGAGAGGTTGGCTCAGAGCAAAGGCCCTGTGTTCAATCCCCAGTCAGTGCCACCAGTAAACAATCCAGCAAAATCCTACTTGTTTGGGCTGTCAACATGTAATCACTGGCTGGAGCAACTCCTCCTGCTCAGGGGACATGACCCACAACCCATGAGTGGGTGCTGGCATGCGTGGGCAATCTCTGAGCTTTCCCTAAAGTACCCTAATAAGGCAACAGCCAAGTAGTGAAAGAGGTCCTTGGAAGTTAAAAGTGACAACAGAAACTTAAAATCCAGTAAAAAAGCTAAAGGGTCAAACTGAGTATTATCCAAAAAAAATATTTAAAAAAGAAAAAAAAAAAGGGCTGGGGAGACAGCTCAGCAGAATAAGCAACTGCTTGGCAAGTGTAAGATCCTGAGTGCAGTCCCCAGTACCACAAAAAAAAAAAAAAAAAAAAAAAAAAAAAAAAAAAGGAAGGAAGAAAAGAAAAAAACAAGAGAAATAGAATGAAATTTTTTAAAAATGATGAGAAATTCAGGGATTACACCAGCCAAAATTAAAAGCCACTGTAGAAAAGAGGAAAGTGGGAAAGAAAAAAAAATAATCCAAACACCTGTTTAAACCTGTAGGATTTGCAATTCCAGCCTGACAGGATTTGCAATTCCAGCCTCAAGGGTCCTTGAGTGACATATACAGTACCAACAGGCCACAGTGCCACACAAAAGATCCACCAAGCATCCTGACACGGCCAGACACAACCGAAGCATTAACTGTGGGACTTTCCTGCTATGAAGCAAACACCGGCAGCCCCGTACTGCTGCACAGAACTGCTGCAGAGGAGTCATCTGTGGGCTCCAGCACCGAGGGCTCCAGTACTACCTGTGAGGCCACAACGAGAAGACTGCAAGATGCGTGTGGGTGCTGGAAGTCACATCCCAGGCACCTGTGACATGGGCACCATGGTGGAAGGTTCTCCTCTGACATGTTGTGAGACGTCATGCAGTCTGAGAGAAAAGCAAGAGGACTTTTGGATGGCAGGGAAGCCTGATTCAGGGGGTGACAGCTGCCCAGAAACCTCCCATGACTGGCTGGCCACAAGGCCAAAGGCCATGGTGTGGGAGTGGGGGTGGCAGCTAGCAAGAGATGGAGCTGGCAGGTTACCTACAACATCTGAGACTCAGCATGAGTGCAAGTTTGGGGCAGGGCAGTGGAAACCACTGCAGAGAGACAGTATGTTTTCACAGGGTGACCAGGCCCAAAGCAGCATTTAGGGGACAGTCCCCATCCTGCACACAGGTGTCACCGAAGTTACCCAAGTGAAAGACATGCAGGAGAGATTGCAAGATATTCAGACCCGTGTTCAAAAACATGAAGGTAAACATGGGGGAAAAAAACACTGCCAACAAGCCTGGTTATTTCTGGGGAATTATCTGGCCCTAAACTATTCTGTGCATCACTATGATTAAAAACAGAACTCGAAAACCAGTGTCCTCTGGGGAGGGGGCAGTCACAGAGCAGTGAACCATGGATGAGGACAGCAGAAACTCCTGCACACCCGATGGTCTCACATCAAGGCAGCGACGCTTGCAGCAGGGCCTGCAGCCGCAGACACCCGAGCGAGGAAGCAGGGAGCTCCTGCGCTCACTCAGCCTCGCCCTGACTCCGCTACCCCAATAAGGAGCTGCAGGCCACACGAGTCATGTTCTCATCTCTCTAGGAACACCCTGGACTGACTACTGTGAGATCCATGGATTTTCATCGAAAGAGAACAGGCAGCTCCCTAGAAATGGCACCCTGGAGGGCCGCAGGGAACAGCTTGCCCAGGCCAGGTGGCACAGGCACTGCAGGAAGATGGGCACGGGGCCTCTGCCAGCAGCCAGCGGAGGACAGCCATGGGCCCATGGGATTCAAGCAGCCTCACTTCACACCCACAGGAAGACCTCAGTCCAGGCGGGGCCCAGGGTCACTGTGGGGTGGCGTGCCTGGCAGAGGGCCACACTGAGCAGGCAGCCACCTCAGAGCAGCTTCAGTCCCACGTGTTCCTTAAAGATCCTGAAAGTGTTGACACAACTTAGAATCCTATACCTAAAATGCCCAGGATCAGAAATAGTTCTGAGTTTTTAGAAAATATTTGCATATGCATGAGAAAGCCCGAGGCTGGAACCCAACTTTGAAAATGATCAAGATGAATGGCATGCAGGTACCAGTTCCCCAAACACACATCACTGTGAGCAACTGCAAACATACAGTAATGACAAGCAGTGTTAAGGTCTGTGATGTACTGGGAAATCCATTTGTCTCAAAGGCTGTACGCCTGTGGCCTGAAGACCATTACACAGGATATTTTAAATAATTTTGTACATAAAGCAAAGTTTAGGGTATAAAACTTTCCACTTAAGCCATCAAGTTGGGGCCCAAACTCCCAACTCAGGATCTCTGATTTTCACATTAGAGATGCGCACGATGGATGAGGTGCATGGTGTTCTACAGCTATGGAGGAGGATTAGGGTGAACAGCATGCCCTCCAAGGCCAAAATGAGCAGCTCTAAAGGGCCTGGCCCCTAGAAACTGTCAGGTTCTAGCACAAGCCAAGGCCCTGGGCTCCGTCCCCAGAAACCCTGCTCACAGGAAGCGAGGACATGCAGTTTGCATGGAGCATCCCTGATATCCCTAGTGGCTCCCACATGCCAGAGCGGGAGCAGGGCCTTGGGGCACTTTTAAGGCTCTCCTTAGCCGGCAGCTCACAGAGGGGCCAGACAGATGGACAGACGCCAGTGAGCAGCTGCAGCTGCACCCCAAGATCTGCTAACTTTGCATTCACTGGTTGACAGCAATGGCAGCATGCACTGCACTTCAGGAGCCTCCAGGTCAAAAGTGGAGACAGTGGCTGCCAGCACCAGGCCACTTTTTTACCCAGCACCATTTTGAGGGCTTTGGGGACAGACGCTCTCAGCAGGCACAACCACCACCAGCAGCAGGGCCAGGAGTAGCAGCCCATGCTCATCTCAGCCCCCATGGAAACAAGTGCTGCTATGAAGTCCGGACATCAGCCTCAGGGACCTGAGGGTCAGCGCCGGGGGCTCTGCACACAGCAGACCAGAGCTTGCCACACTCGCCACGTGTGTGCACCAGGGGCTCCCTGCATCTCTTGCTCTAGGCCACAGGGAGCTGATCTGCTAGGCCTGCAGCTCTCCAGTCCTGTCTGTCAAAGGGCCTGCAGCCAAGAGCAGCCACAGTCCACAGCCACCCTCTCTTCTGCACGTCCTGGCTGTGAGGAGCCCAGAAGGCCACACTAACTGCATACAAACAGTGACCCTGGCCCAAGAAGAGTGCAGGTCAGTTCTTTTGAGACAACCCTTGCTCAGAAACATTCCTCTCCGTCCCATTCCATGCATGAGGCTGGAGGGCCTGTGCAGGCCTGCCATGCCAATAAACAACAGAACCTAGAAGCCAACTGAGGCAGCAGGCCTCACAGAACTGTCAGTGCTGCCCATCGCCTTGATCCAACAAAGAAGAAGGGGAGGGGGCATGGGAGCTCCTTTCCAACAATTCCTTTCTGGGGCCTGTTCCACAAAGGCCCAGCCCAATAACAAGCTCCTCAAACACAGGAGTTTGGTTCCTATGCAGGGCCGGCCTCTAACCCCGCAGAGACATAGCCATGGTTGTTATCTGATGTCCCTGGAGCCTCACGCAAGCAGAGGCTGGGAGCTGACCCGCTGTGAGGAGGTGGGGCTGGTCCCTGTGGGAAGAGGCGGTCACCAGGGCTGTGGCCTGCAAGGGTCCATCTTCTTCCCAGCTCTTTCCTCTCTCTCTGCTTCCTGACCAAGGCACAGAGAGCAGCTCTCCTCCACCCAGCCCCCTCTGCCACGCTGGGTCTGCCTCAGAGCCGGCTGACCATCAACTGAAACCATACGGTCAGACAAGCCTCTCCCCCTCTAAGCTGTGGGTGCAGGGTATTATGTCCCAGTGGCAGCCATGAAGGAAAGCCTACCCACAATCCATTCATAAAGCGAGTGGCTGAAAAATAACACTACTCCAGGATGAGAAAGAGTGCACCACTCCCCAAGCCTCGGAGATTTCTGACAATATTGGGCCAGGCACATACCATGCAGACCTTGGAGAAGGTGTCCCAAGGCCACAGGACCTGTTGCCAGCCCTGCTGGGCTGCTTGACTGTTTTGATCTCTTCCACAGGCTCCCCTACTTCTAAGCTGGGCTTCAGCAGAAACGAATGACTACCTCATCCGGATCCTTGGGATGGAGCCAAAGTGGGACTTAGAGGGAAACATCTAGCGTTAAATGTTTGCATTAGAAAAGAAGAAAGGCCTAAAATCAGCACCTTATGGTTTCACCTGAAAAAATTCCTAAGAAACCAAGAATTTCTACCTCTCTGTGATGAAGCCAAGGGTACAATAGGTGCCTTTATTGGAGCAGGAGTTTGGTTTTTATACACTATGAAGTCTCTAACCCAGCTGGATTATCAAAACCACGAGAGAAGGGAGAGGGGGCCATTTGTAACTTAGCAAAAAATAAGACAGATTTAAAAAAAAAACCTCCAGTAGCAGAAAAGTTAAATTTTGAACACACGACTGATTAAGCGAAGGACAAAGCAAACACTTCCGTCTCTCAAGCCCATGCAACTCCCACATGGGTTTACCAAGCAAGAATGACGCAGCCAACATGTAAATAAATGCGTGGCCAGGACCCAGTCTGACCCTGTGCTCAGCTCTGGGTTCTGAGGGGCTGGTACCCACTCCCACTCGAGCTCAGCTGTGCTCTGCTGCCCAGGGGGGTTGCTCTCCACTGCAGCTGGACATTGGACAGAATTCCAATGAAATGGGTTCCTTACTGCACACTTTCTTATCCTCTAGACCGGTGAAGACTTTTCACAGGGCCAAGATGGAGCTGATGGTAGGCTGATGCTTTTTGTAACCAGCACTTTGCTTTCTGCAGCTTGTAAAGTCTCTGTCCCAACTAGGTCATCAAAATTGAAAGTTCTGAGCCAGCTCTTAGCGGTGGGACCTGCCCTGGGTTCTGATCATGTCAGCCAGCACCACACAGAGCTCTGGAAAATTATTTGCCATGAGCCATCCCAGCTCTGGTTTCCCATTCCACAAACGAAAACCATTTTAACTGCCCCGATGCGGCCCCAAAAGCCATACAGACCGCAGTGATAGGCAACAGGTGACCTTAGCAGCGGGCTGCTTTTCTATTTTAATTACAGTGAACATAACTACCATATCCAACTCATGATTTCATGGCTACCAAAGTTTCTTCCCAAAATAAATGTGTTTAAGTATAAAAAAATAAATATCCACCGTGGCTGGGTCAATATATGGCATTAATCTTAAAGGCCTTGTATCCCTGGACTGGGAAACTGCCCTGGAGTGTCCGGTTCTGGGCTCTGGGGCTGCCAGGGTGGACTCCTGCATGCCATGTTGCTTTCAGAAGCGGATGTACTTTTGCAGAAGCATAAAAAACACAGGACTTTAAAAAAAAAAATATATATATCAGAGGCTTTGGCTCCAGTGACAGCTTTGCCCCTTCTGCTTTGTGGCTTCAGGCCTGGCAATTAACCCCCGGAGCCTTGGTTTCCTGACCTGTAAAATGGGGCTCAAGGGGCTCTCCTGCGGATTAAAAACAACAAGGCTCCCCCAACGCCCAGCACACTCTTGAAATGCTCCCGAAGGAGCTGTGGCCTGGCTTCTCAGTTTCGGCCACGCTGCAGGGCCTGTAACCCTGTCCTGGAGTCCCCTCCCCCACCCCCAGGGATTGGCCGGGGAACCCGGGCTCTGCAGTGCACGCAGGGACACTCACTCACACGGGACGCGCTAAGCCAGAGTTCTCCCTTCCAACAGGAGAGCCTGGACGCCCAGCACCGTGGCTGGGCACCACAGACTTCGGGGCTTTGCCCTACTGGGACCTCGGCTGGGGACGCGTCCCATGGGGGCAGCGCGGCGCGGTCAGCCTGTTGCACGGTCCCGGCTCTCGCCATGCCATGTGTTCACAGGAAAACCGAGCGAAACACTAAAATCCAGCACCATTTATTTCCGAAAGTGCAAAAGGCTGATTCAGCATTCCCCGGCAGCCTTCCGGCCCGGCCTTTTAAACATCGGCGCAGAGAAAGTTGAGCAACAGTAACTAACGCACATCCACGCCGCGGGGCTCGCTCCGACTTTTCTCCGCATCCCCAAGGCGCCCGTGGCAGGGAAACGTCCTTCCGAACGCATCCTCCACCCCCGGGGCCCGGGAACTCACCTGTGACTCCCCTACTTTGTAGCCGACTCTGCGACCCCACGCCGCGCCCGAGCGGCCGAAAGTTGGCGGCGCCGCGCTCCCGGCCAGGGCGCGCGGGGCGGGTGCGGGGTCCACGCGGGGCGCGGTTGCATCAGACGCTCTCGCGGGCCAGGCTGGCCGGGCCGGGCCGGGCCGGCGGGGCGGGGTGGGACCGCGCGTGACACCGCGCCCCGCGCTCTGGACGGGACAGGGACGGGCACGGCGACCCGGGCGCGGCCTGGCCCGCGGGACCCCCGCCTCCCGGCGACGCCCTTCCTTCCTCCTCCTTCCTCCTCCCTTCCGCCCGCGTCCCCGCGTCGCCGGCCCGGCCCGGCCCGCGCACACAAAGCCGACTGGGACCCGCCCGGCCCGCCCGGGGCCTCGCGCGCGCCCGTACCTGCCCGTCCGCGTGCCCGCGCCGACAGCGTCCGGCGGGGTCCGGACGGAGGGCGCCCCCGGCCCGGCGCGCGTTTGAGCTGGGCCCCGCCGCCGCCTCGCCCGCGCCCCGCCGCGGCGGGCTTTAAACACCGCCCGCCGGCCCGCGCGCCCCGCCCCGCGCCCTTCCTGCTCCTCCACCCTCCACTCCTTCTCCGGCCGGGGCGCAGGGGGTGGGGAGCAGGCCGGGGACCCCCTTCCGGCCTCTCTGTATCCGCGCCCCTCGAGATCCGACTGTCCCGGGGCAGGCGGAGTGACTGTTTCAAACTCACCACGTCCCGAGCGCGCGGCGACATCCTCCCTGCCCGGCGCGCCAGGAGGAGCTGCGGCTGCGGCTGCGGCTGCGGGGCGCGCTCGGCCCAGAACGGAAACCGGGTCTGCGGCCTCGCCCCTAGGACCCCTGCTCCCCTTTTGCAGGCCCCGCATTCTTCCCGACTCAGCCGAGCCTCAGTGTCCTGATCCGGGAAGTGGGCGCGCAACGCCTGGCTGCGTGCTGTGCTTTCCGGACGCGGCTCACCCTTCCCGCCGGCCAGGGACACAAAGGCTCTGCCCAGCCGCTGGGAGATGGGGGAGGCGTCGCCACCGTCGGGAGTGTGAGGTCTCCATCGCGCCAAGCTCACGGAGATCCTAATGTCTCTCTGAATCTTGCAGTTAGAAAAACAGTTACAGCAGAAGGCTCCCCTTCTGAGAGGAAGAGCTTTGTCCCGAACACTCGTGAATCCTCGCGCACGACGCAGGCGGGTGCTGGCCTGCTTTCCGAGGTGCCCACGCGGGACGGAAGTCGCATGTCCCGGAACGAGCGCTGCCCGCGGCAAGCGGCCGGGTAAGTGCGGCGTGGGCCTAGGGCCAGGTGCTGCCCTTTTGTCTTTTGGCGCCTTTCTTTCGGCATTTTGCTTCCCGCCGGTGCTCCCTGCCTGGGCTGTGCTTCCTCCTTTCCTGAAGTCCTGGCCACACTCCCTGCTCCCGTCCCCTGAGGTGCAAACAATACCAAGGGGTGCGGGAGGCCGTGGATGCCAGAGCAGCGCGGAGCACAAAGGGTTTTTCTTGCAGGTGACGGATTCAGGAGAGAACCGAGCAGCCAAGTTCCTGCAGTTATTTCAGCTTGGACTCTCTCCGCTGAGGTGGGCACTCGCCAGTCGTGGTGCCAGCCCTGGCAGCCTGAAAACCTAAGCGGGTCGTGCGGTCTCCGGAGAGCTCTGAAGGCTACGTCACACTCAGCCGTGGCATTTTCTTCCTCAGTCACTTGTGGGTGAGTTCGCTCTCCGTACATAGATATGTCTTTCCTGAGAAAGGGTCTTTATCTTGCATAACCACAGCACACTTGCCAAACTTGTGAATTTATAGCGATGAGGTGCTGGTATCTAGTCGATCCATATTCCAGCTCTGTCCGTTGATCTGATAAAATATTGTATAGTGTTTCCTTCCCCTCCCTCCATTGCAAGATTTAGGCTGGAGTAGGATCATGTCTGACTCTTACTTGTCTCAAACCTGTGGGTTTCACATATTCCTGTGAACTGGCACGGAATGGAGATAGATGTCACAAGTGTTTTCCTGCTGGCACTGAGCCCTGGCATTCCTGGGGTAGCCTTCATCCCCACCTTCCCTGGCTTTAATAGGCCAGGATGCACCGGCTTCACTCTCGGAAGCGAGTTGTGAACTTGCCACTCCTCCCTACCCCCAAGACTGAGGATCACACCCAAGGGTGCCACTTACCACTGAGCTACTTCCCCAGCCCTTTCTTACTCTTTATTTTGAGGTAGCGTCTCACTCACTTCCCCAAGCTGTCCTTCAGCTTGAGATCTTCCTGCCTCTGCCTCACAAGCAAAGGTGCCGGGGATTACACAAGACACCATTCTAGAGCTTTCCACTCTTGGCAGCTGTAGCGGCTGCACCTGGCCTCAGGGTGGGGCTGCACACTGAGTACCCCCCATGCACTTGTGAAGGTCCCTCGCCCGGTGGCAGATACAAAAGATCCCAGGAACCCCTTCTCCTGGGCCAGCGTCTCTCTGATGGAATTGTGCAAACAGTACTTAGATGTTAGGGAAGAGGCTAGATTCCGTGAAAAGTGGGGAATTCAGTCATCCAGCATGAGACAGTGGGCTTATTTTAGGGAAAGTGGAGAATCCGAGACTCTAATTTTTAATGGTAATGAGTAGATTGACATCTGTGTCCCCTGTTGATGGTAAGAAATCAGTGACATAACCACACTGCCTTCAAGGGCATCTTCCAGTGGAGGACCCTGGCACAGGAAAGCGCATAGTGTCATGCAAATGAATTCATCAGTGGTGCAGATGGGTAAAATAATGGAACAAACCGCTGAGCCCAGGCACTGCTCAGACTTTGCCAGCAGCTTTGGCAGAGGGAAAGGGCAGCAGGCCTCACTGTGGCCCAGGGGCCCACGCAGGTCACTTGGCCTGTCCTCTATTGTGGGTGGTCAGAGGAGTGTCTCCCGGTTCGGCTCCAGAGCTAGAGACCTGCTGTAGGCACAAAGCACCACCCCCTCCAGGTGGGGTAGGAGCTCTCCGCAATCCATGTGATCCTAGTGCTGGCCCAGAATGTGAAGGGCCCGCCTGCAAGCTCCTGTGCCGAGCAGGTCTGCATTGTCGGCCCTGGGGGGCGGATGTGCATCTGTAACACACACCTGTGTGCCAGGTACTTCCAGTCCTTGGGCCCTGTCAGCCAGAGACAAATGCCCACCGCCTGCGGGAGAGGACCCTGGTAGCATCAGGAGGGACCTTCCAGGGATGGCAGCGCCCCACTACCCTGACACGTATATGGTAAGTAAGGAAAGGGAGCTGAAGCCAGGGCCTGGTGAGCTAGGCCCCCCAGACAAAGCCTACTGCGAACTTGGCTTCTCAAGGAGCAGCCTTGAGGACCTCTGCCCCCTTGGAGGCAGGTCATGTGCGGAGCCCAACTGGCAAGGTGGGAGGGAGCACAGCGTTCACCTAGAGGTGCTGGGCGAGGGCGTGCTGAGCTGCCGCACCATCCCGCCCTCCCTCCGGTGTGCGCCCTAACTTCCTGGCGCTCCCCAGCCCCAAGCAGCAAGTATTTCACCGGGGAATCCCCAGGCCCAGGGCTGCCAGCCCCACAGGCGGCAAGGAGAATGAGCCGGCCCACACCTGGGGTCCGGAGCAGAAGCACAGGTGAGGACCGGAGTCAGCCATTGCGAGCAGCTGAGGAAGGGGAGCCCACCTGCATTCCGGACGCACTCATGGAGACGGCCATTTCCCTTGAATCAAAATGACTTCACAGTCTTTTGAAAGAAAGTTAATGCTTAAATTTTTCTTTTTAAAGGGCCGGCCAAATAGCTCAGCGGATTAAAGCGACCGCAGGCAGGCAAGCCTGTTGGATCCCCAGGCCTGCTGTGCCGGCCCCGCCCCCCGGGTGCGCTGAGAAGGCAACTGAGACTGGGCGTGTGGTGCCTGCCTGCAGCCCCAGCACTTGGCAGGCTGTAAACTGGAGGATCACTTCGAGTACGATCTGGTAGTGAGACCCTGAACACCCCGTAGTCCCTTCCCTAAAATACAGAATTTTCTTTTCTTTTTAATTGTTTTTGGCCAATTTTGGTTGCCTATGTCTGTTAATCTGAACAATTTGAAGACAACGATATTCAATATAACAGACATTGCTGAATTCCAATCATCTTGTTTAGTGAAATTCAGTATCATTTCTAATTTTTTTTCCTATTTTTATTCTCATTAAATAATAAAAAAAAATACTCCCTCCATTTCAGTTTATTAAAGTGGCACACATGGTTGTGTGAGACAGCGCCCTGCTCACCCCGGAAGGCCGCTCTGCTTGGCCCTGGATCAGCCCCTCACTCCCTGAGTACTGTCTCAGTAGTTCGGGCTTCGCAGATAGTCCAGAAACCGGAATCTCACCAGATGTGACAGCGTGATGGGCTGTGATTCAGCCGGGTTGTGTTAGGACTTCGGAGTTTCTTTTCTTTCTCTCTTTTTGTTTTGAGGCAGGGCCTCGCTGTGTCACCTAGGCTGGCCTCGAACTTGTAGCAGTCCCGCTGCCTCCCCCTCCAGAGTGCTGGGCTCACAGGTACGCACCACCATGCCCAGCTGGCTGCTTTTAGGGCAGATGGGGTGCTCAGGCTCTGAGGGGACCCTGTGCATTCATCCACCAGTAGCTAGAAATCTGGGCAGGCCTCAGCTGTAGGCAGTGATGAACAAAGCTGCTGGAAATGCTGGCGCAAAGAGTTTTCTGGCAACAAAAGCTTGCTCTTCCCTTGGACACATAAGAGCAAGTCTCATGGTGAGTATACTTTATCAGAAACTGCCGGACTATTTTCAGCCCCAGCAATGCCTGGGGCTCCCGTGGCCCTAAGCCTGAGCAGCGCTGATACTGCCGGGCTTCTCCGTGCTGTGTTCCACATGTGGGCTGCAGCAACTCCGGCCTCGCCTGGCATTTTCCTCACAGCTGAGCGCGCTCGGCGCTTTCGCCCTTGCCACACCTGCGCGTAATTTTGGGTGCCTGTGGAAGTCCCGTGGTCCCTGTTTATTGGGTGGTTTTCATGTCTTGAATTCTGAAGGACGCAAATATATTCCCTGGCTCTTCTATAGCAGATATGTGTTTTGCAAATATTTTCTTTCCAGCTTTTATTTTTTGCAAGAGCCTTTCAAAGAGCACAGATTTCATATTTTACAAGTTAAATAATCAACTCATCCTTTCATGATTAAGAAGTTAATAAAAATGCATCTTGTTTATCCATTCCTCAGGTGATTGGCATTTGGGTGGCTTCCAAAATTGAGCTATGACAAATTTCGCTGCTATCAGACACGGGTTCACGTATGTTGCTGTGGTGTGATGTTTTCAGTTCTTCTGGGAAAATAACCAGAAGAATAGTGAGGTTGAATGGGGTCTCTAATCCTAGTGTTTTAAGGAATCTCCACACTGATTTCCACAGTGTTTTTATACAATGTAGTATTACTCAGCTATAAAAAAGAAACTTGAGGCTTCTATAGGTAAATGGGTGCAACTAGACACCATACTCATAACTGAAATAAATCGTTCTCACATGTATAGACATTGTATTGTCTCCCTAGTGAACCTAAAAGTAAATATAATCTGAAAAGTACAATAGATACAGTGAAAGGGTACAAAACCATTCAAAGGGAAGGAACAACTGGAATGAAAGAGGAAAGAAGAGAAAAATACATCTGTGTGTATTTACAGACTAGCTTGGATAATTGTACTGCTGAGTTCCACTGGCTTATTGAAAGGAATAGTTAACGTTTTTGCATGCGTGTGTGTGTGTGTGTGTGTGTGTGTGTGTGTGTAGGGTCTCACGACACAGCTCGAACTCGCAGTGACCCTCCTGTTCTCAGCCTCCCCAGTGCTGGGATTACAGGTGTGCACCTGGACTTGATTGCCAACTCGGTGCCCCCAGGGGCAGGGCCGGTGGAGCATGTGGTACTAGGAGTCAAACTGGAACCCCTGCCCCTGCCTAAGCAGGCACTTGGTCTGTTGAGCTATCTCACCAGCCCTAATCTTTTTAATTTTTAGCCAGTTTTGTATACTTGTATCTGTTAGTCTGCACAACTAACTTGAATTCAACAATATGAAATACAACAACCATTGAATTCCTCTTATCTTGTTTAGTGAAGTTCTGTATCATTCCTGATGTTTTTGAACTATTTTTAATCACTTTTAATTTTTTTTTTTCAATACCGGGGATCAAACTCAGGAGCCTGTGCTTGCCAAACAGGTGCTTATTCGACTGAATTATCTCCCTAGCCCAAAAATTTTTAGTAAGAAACAGTTCCCCAAAGAAATCAGAACAAGTCTCCACCTGTACACCTAGTGACGTGCGAGTCCGCACCAAGTCCACACCAAACTGCTCTGTGCCCCCAGTCCAGTGGCCCCTTGTGCTGGGGAGACTTGCAGGTGCCTCCCTGCTAGGCAGCCTTGCATTCCACCAGTGGCCTTGTTCTCCCCAGACTGAGGGTCGGAAGGCCCTGCCCCTCAGGCCACGTTGGGTCTAGAGACCTTGGAGATTCAGGAAAGTGGACAGGCACCTGGTCTGTCCTGAGGCTGGAACCCGGGTGCTCATTTCTTCTCCCTGGGACCCCTTGGGCTCATCTCCACGTTAGCTGAAAACTAGCCTTGCTGATCAGGACGATGCGGTGGGAGGCGGAGCCTGACTCCCAACACCACGCAGGACCCAGGCATGGACCAGGTTCGCCAGGGGGCCAGCTTCAGGGTGCTGATTTTACCCAACACTCCAGAGGTGTCTAGTGGCTATGCGGAAGTACCAGGGTGTCCACAGGCCCAAGGGAACGTGGCGTCTTCCTCCCAGCCTGCCGGAATCTGCCAGAGATTTCCCCTCCTGGGTTGGGTGGGTCTGGAACGCGACTGACCCAAGTCCTCTTGGGAAGGAGGAGAACATCCAGGCCTGGGGCGCTTTCCACCTCTGCACTGGGCTGCTGTGCTAATCCGGAGAGCAGGAAAGGGCTGGAAAGCAGCCAGCCATCAGGACTACAGCGTTCAGGCGAGTGCAGCAGGGGACACCCAGGCTCCACCAGGCCCAAGGATGGAGCCTGCCCTAGGTATCAGAGTGCCTTCCTGCTGGGCGCACACCCCTGGGTCTGCGGAGTGAGGGAGTGCCCCAAGATCCAGCGAACGTCTCTGCAGCCTCAGGAGAGAAAAAGTTGTCTTAGAAGTTAGTTATCTGTCACCTGTTACCCTAGCACTCAAGAGGCTGAGACAGAAACATCTCTGCAAGTTCCAAGAACAACCGGGGCTTCAAAGTGAGCTCAAGGCCAACCTGAACTGCACAGTGAGACCCTATCTCATGAAGGAAAAAAAAATTATCCCCTGGTGTGATGGGCGCTTAACTTAATATGGTAGATCCCAGCCAAATATACTTCTGGAGCTGCAGCTGGAATCAGGCTCCCCTGACTGGACAAGCACAGCGCTGGGGAGATGGGGCTCGGCAGCAGCTCCCGCTGCCTGCAGGTGGGGTGCCGGTTGGACAGGGTGAGCAGCTCCTCACAGCCCTGTTTGCTGGGCGCAAGCGGAAGCTGCTCAGGTTCACCCGTACGCACGCACGCATGCACGCACGCACGCAGGCGCTAAGAGGATTAACCTGCCCGGGACTCTGAGGGTGCACACAGAAAATAGAACGATAATCCGGGGTGCTTTGGAGAGACCCACAGGGCCACAGGCGCGTGCGCAGGCATGGGGGGGAGGAGGTGCAGCCACTGGGGGTCTGGAAGAGCCTCTCCTTGGATCAGCTGAGTGCAGCCCAGGGCCCTGATGGCTGAGAGTGTCAGACTTGAAAATCCAGTATCTCTGGGACAGATGTCTCCGGGAGAAGCTGCTTTCTCCTCTTCTTCTTCCTGAAGTTTTGATTTTATGTTCTCCTCTTCATCACTGTTCTTCTCCAAATAAGCAGCAGGCCAGGCATAGTGGCCCACACCTGTAATCTCAGCATCGGGCAGGCTGAGGCAAGAGGATCCTGTGAGGCCAAGGCCAGCCTAAAAGATGTAGTCTCAAAAAAAAAAAAAAAAAAAAAAAAGCAATAAAAATTGGATCTGTCTCTTTGTGCCTGACTAGCGCCAGAACCGAGACGCACAAATAATCTGTACCATGAACTTCATGTACATAGCCCACCAGCCCGCTGGTTCTGTAGGCACATGTTGGCTGCTCTCGTTTTGCGGTCAGGGAAGCCATCTCAAGGTCACTGCCCAAATAAAGGACAGGGCTGGCACTTGGAGCTCGCTCTCCCCTCGCAGAGCCCCACTGCCCCTTCCTCTCTTCTCAGCTCTCCCAACTGTCACTTCTTGTCAGCTTGGTATTTTCCAGGGACCCAGTTATTTCACCGTGTCACGTCATGGGTTGTCTTTGAGCAAAATTCTGGACTTAATTTAGTGCCGTCAGCGCCTTCCTCTGCAGGAAAGGTTCCCTGTATTTTCAGATGATAAAATGTGAGCTCTTTTCTATTTCAGGCTGAGTGCTGGAATGGAGCAGGAGAAAGGGGTGGGAAACAAGAGGACGCTTAGTCCTTTAGTGGCCAGGTGAGGGCTTTCGCCTGCCTTCCTCTTGCCTGGTCTCTTCCAAAGGGTTTCAAGAGCTAGGCATAGTGGATGGTGGACTAGCACTCAGGAGGCCGAGGTGGAGGTCACCTTGAGCTCAAGGCCATCCTGGCTACAAAGTGAGATTCTATCTCGAAAAGTCCAAAAGGAAAAAAAGGCAGTTTGGGGGCTTAGCTATTGTGCCCCCTTGGGAGTTGGGAATTCTGCCTTCCCAGAGCCCGGGACACCCACAGGACAGGATTGGCGCACTGTGAGGTGGCCCTGATACAGGCACGTAGGGCAGAGCCATTGCAGAGAGAGTGGCAGAGCTGGGCAGAGGTCACACAGTCCAGGGCAGAAAAGACATCCTAGAGGGTACTTCAGCAGTGGGTGACAGCCCTGGCCCTGGACACCACTGCCACCCCTGTGCAGCGCAGGACACATGGAGGAAGCCCAGAAGCACCTTGAACCTGGGGCAAGATGAAGCCTGGGCCTTGTCCAGGTCCAGCAGCATGCGGGATAGCTCTAGGCTCGGCCCCAGCAAAGGCAAGCCCCTGCCTGCCAAGACATGCAGATCCCAGCCCTGAGCAGGCTCACGCTCCGCCCTCAGGCCAGAACAAGGCTGGGGGTCTGGTGTGGCCCCACAGCCGTGGCTAACATCAGAGGTACCTCAGGACATCTGGGGCCAGGCCGCCTGGGCAGAAACTTCAGGAGGGCGGTGTGGAGGCCAATCTGCAAGGGCCCAGAATGTCTGAGTTCTCTGAAGTGCATCAGGCAGGTGAACAGAGCAGAAGGCCTGGCCTTGTGGGCCCAGTGGTTCCAGGGCCACCTTCAGGGGCTCACAGCTCCTGAGGGGTAAGGGAGGATGTCTACTGGGGCTGTCCAGAAAAGAAATTCCCTCTCCTTTCTCTTGAGGACACCAGCTACAGTTGGGAGAAAGTGGGACTGGAGGTGCAGTGGCAGCCTTTCTGGCACCACCAGAAGTCTGCTGAAGGAGGAAGGAATCCGCGGGCCTCACAGCAGGGTACCCAAGGAAGCACAAGCGCCCAAAGTCGTCCCATGATGCCCGACCCTGCTCCTCGCCTTCCCAGGGTTGGCAAATGTCCCCGGAGATCCAAGTCTCCACTTGCTGCTACACACAGTTGTTTAGTCACACAACTAGCTCAGCTGTCCCCCGGGACATGTGTAGGATACACCCCCTAAAGAGGAAAGATCCCCGGACATTGTAGGCATGGCCCATGGCCTTATGCCCCAGCAGGGTGTCCGGGGCTCATAAATACGGTGTCCTTGCGGCTAAGGAAAACACTTCTTCCAAGGACCAAGCTGCAGCGACCAGGACAACCTCCAGCCTGGAGTCTGCCAGGCCCTGGAGTCTTCCTCCCTTCTCATTCACCCAAAAGGGCCCCAAACAGCATGGTGCTACCCTTCAGCAGGATCTGAACACGCACGTGGCAGCATGTTGCTTTTTAAGGAAAAAAATCAAAGCCTCCTTGGGTGTTTCAGGTGGTCTGCTGCTCAGCACTGCACCTGAGTATCCCAGGAAAGCTCGGCTCCTCTGCAGACTGCCCGCTCTGTGGCACAACACGCAGTTCTGGGCAGGGAACTTGTCCAGGAGGAGTTTTGCACACGCAGGTGCTGTGGGAACTCATAACAATGTGGGCAGGAAGCACTGCCAGGGAGGATCCTCCCTGGGCTACAGAGATGCTGTGGTCCCTTTAGGGGCTGGGCCAAGAAATCCCTCCCTCCCAGCCGCCTGTGGACAGCAGTGTGCAAGACCCAGCTCTGAGCAGGAACCAGCCACATTGAACCACGTGGCTCTGTGTGACCAGCACCAGGGTTGCTTCCCAGCAGCTGGACCTTCCCAGGACCACTGTCCTGGCCAGCAGAGTGAGGCTGAGTCTCCTGAGAGCAGAACCCACGCTGGCAGTGGGGCTGAGCAGTTGGCATGGCCACGTCCCCCAGGCAGGGTGCTGCAGCCACTCCAGGGCACCCAGCCACAGGTCCTCAGGTGGGACACGGGGTCACCTGCCAAGGGCAAGTGCGGACTGGGCAAGGAGCCAGGAGCCACCAGTTCCTATTGGCAGTGCCCTTCAGGTGCTCCTCCACGTCCCTCCATGCCAGCCCCACCACTTGGAGGACTCTCTCCGGCCTGTGTTCTTTCCCCAGGCCTGGCACATTCACAGTGCCAACTTCAGAAGCAGCTCTGGGGATGGAATGAGCTTGAAGCGTGGTGCTGTGGTGCTCCGCTGTCATCCCAGCCCTCTGGGAGGCTGAGATAGGAGGGTCACAAACTTGAACCAGGCCTGGGTGACTGAGGAATGTCTCAAGATCCTGCCTCAAAATAAAACATAAAATTCCCAAAGGCTGGGTGTGGCCCTGTGTGCGACTCCCAGTGTGGTGTAAACAGAGGTTGTGTGTGTCACACGCCTCCTGTCGGGCTGCCCGGACGCAGCTGCCCTCCTGGCAGAGGACCCTTGAAGGGAAGGACCTGGGGATTCAGCTGGCTCAGCGCAGGGGTCCTGGCTGGCAGCATTCCCTTCAGGGTGGGCCTCTGTAGTTCACTGCAGCCCCTGGGAGGGACCTGGGCCTGGGACTAACCACTGCAGTGACACCGCCTGTGGGTGTTGCCGTGGTGGCCAGGCTAGCTCACTCTGCCCCTGTTCTGGTTTCTATCCAGACATCACCAGAGCTCCTATGCTCACAGGCTCTGGGACAGGGACCTGCTGTGAGGAGGGGGCTTGGGTGGAGGCCCTGGGGCCTGGACCAGAAGGGCCGTCCCCCTCCTGGCGCCTCCCTTCTCCCTGCTTCCTGTGGGCGGGCCGTGAGCTCTTTCCTCTCTGCCACGCTGCTTGCCTTGCAGCCAGCCCGCCGTGGCCTGAACCCCGATGCTGAGCCAAGATAAAGCTCCCCTCCCCTAAGGGGTGGGTGTCAGGCATTCTGTCAGCGGTGGGAACAGGGCTAAGACAGCTCCGGTGGCTACAGAGGACGTGACCTGTCTGTCCCTCTGTCACTACCTTCCCAGGGATAAGAGCCGAGCAGCGAGCCAGCCCGAGGCCGCTGTGCAAGGGCTGTGCCTCTGCGCTGCCATCCCTGCCTTCACCCTCAGCTGGCGCCAGTGGGGCGGGCTTGCGGTGACCCATCACCCGAGAGGTGCTGGCCACATGCGGTGGCATCAGAAGCCCAGGGCTGAGGGTGAGCTTGACATCTGTGGCTGTCACATCCCCAAGAAAGAGCAGCAGAAAGCCAGGCAGTGTGAGCATGAGCCCCTCTCACGGCACAAGTGCGCGGGCAGAGTGAGCGAAGCTCTCAGCTGACCCCAGCCTTGGCCCCCTGAAGTAGGACGCCTGTGTTGCCACCCTTGGGTCCAGGGCCCCTGCGGCCCTTTCCCAGCCCCCACTCACTGGGCAGCGGGCCTGCCCATCCTGGGGCTCTGGCTCTTTGCTCTTTCCACTTCTGCCCTGTGCTGTTTCCCTTCACATAGGAGAGGCAAAGAAGAAAGGCCTTGCCTAAGTGACCGTCCCTCGAAGGCTGTACCTCGGAGTGTCGCCGGGTCTGCGCGTGTTCTATGGACACTCCCTGCGTTCAGGGTCCCCTCCCCATGTAGGATGTCCTGTTCTGAGTCCCTACATTGGTGACGGAGGTCTGAAGGGTCACACTGGGGTGGCGACTTCACACGGGACCCACAGAACCGCCATCCAAGCTGCTCCACCCACCCACCCCACCCTGCTGTCCCCATTAGGGAGGCTTGGTGACAGAATGGCTCAGCCCCTCGCACAGATGGGGGGCTCCAACCAGCAGCGACCTGTCCCACCCTCAAGGGAGATGGCTTTCCACAGATGGGCTTGGTACTGATCACGCCTTGTCTCTATGTCCCCAGCACTTCTACCCCCAGACTGTGTGGCGTGAATTCCTCCTCTATTACCTTGGATTACATTTGCTGAAGCCACGTTTTCACTGGTGTAAGCATCCTGGAGCTGAGGAAATGACCCTGCGGGTGAGAACCTGGCCCAGGCGCGCGGAAGCCTCTGGTCCCTGAGCTCGGTGGAAACAGCACCCGCTGGACTGCACCGGAAATGGCCTGTGGGAGCCAGTGGGGCCTGCGCTGTGCCTGGGCAGCACACCCACCAGCATTTTTCTTTTTTATGTTCATTTTTTTGAGAAAGAAGTAGCATTGAGACAGTTTCAAAGCAGGTTAGCGGGACAGTTGCAATAATTAATACATTGCAAATAGTTGTTTTTGTAGTAGTCATTCAGAGTACAAGATGCAGACATGAAATATATATACATATTTCACTACAAAATGGTCCTTCGTGTATATTTCCCTTTTTTGTTCTTTGTCAGAGACAGGTATCCCATTCATATATTGTAGGTGCATGAATTCAGAAAAATAATCCAATACAGTCCAGTAGAACATAGTAGTACTGGGTTATCCATACGACTGGCGATGTCAGAAGCTGTTGACTTGAGCCTTTTACAGCTCAGCATATTAATATGGCTTTATTTTTTATATCTCATTTTTATACTTTTCTGCTGGATGGTTAAGACCAAGATAAAGATAGGACTGTCCTGCTAGAATGTTTTATATGGTTAGATTTCTAAATTTCTGTGTAAAAATTTATAATTGTTTATTTCGATGTTTTTACTAATTTTTAAATTTTTTTTTCACATTCTGCATGGATTTAAAGTTTAGCCTATCTATGACTGATGGAAAATACCTGTCCCATGTTATGTTTAAGGTGTCAGCATTTTTCTTGTCTCTCAGCTACAGGGGAACAAATGCTATTTACACCACAACAGCACACCTCTCTTCCTCTGCAGACCGGCTGGACTCTGGCAATTCCTGAGTCAGGCAGACCACCCAGCAGCCCACGCGGCACCAGTGAAGTGGCCCGGGTTGAAATAGAGCCCATGCCTGGCGTCCAGAGTGACCTCATGTCCAGATCTCGTGTGAATAAGAGGCAGAAGCTGGTGAGGCAGAGGAAGGCAGAGATGGGCCTGGAAGCAGGGGCCCCAGGAAGGGTGTGAGGGGGTCACAGGGGTCACTCCCCGAGCCCCTGGGCAGCTGCACGGCTGTGCTGTTTTTGATTCTCTTTCTTGAGGTGAATGAGAGTGATCCTCTGGCCCTAGGAGCAGAAGGGTGAAGGGCTGGTCCGCCCCGCAGTATCCGAGAGCACCGAGCAGGGGCAGCTCTTGGATTAGTGAGTAGCTCACTGTCATTTTTAGGAACAGGAGCACCATGGTGCCAAGCTGGCTGTAGGCCCAGGGCTTAGAGCGCCTGCCCCCAGGTGCAGCTCTGCATTCCAGCTGATCACCTCACAGGGGTCCTTGACTTCTCCCCAGCCTTCGCCTGGTGCCTCAGCAAGCCCCCTAAGTGTCAGATCCCTGAAGTCCTGCTGTCTCCTCCACCGTGCAGTCACCCTGTTGTAGCCGCAGTAGTGTTAGAATCCCGCCAAGTCACACTAAATGGTTTTCAGTGGCCTGGACTCAGTGGGATTAAATAAAAAATGTTCCTTACAAATTCGGGGACCAGTCCTGCCACCCCCACAGGAGGATGTGGTCCTCAGGTGAGAAGCGTTCAGTCTGCTCTGCATCTGCAGCTGCCCGTGCTGTGTGTGGGCATAGCCAGATCCCCTCTGGCGGTGCAGCAGACATCTGAGCCCGGTGACATCAGCAGAGGCTGCCCTGCCAAGGGGCAGGAGCCCGTGTGCTTATACGAGGCAGAGAAGGAAAGGCTGCTCTCACATCTTTCTTCCAGGACTGTGGTTCTCACGTTGTCACCAAGCTGTGCCTCCTCTCTCGCCAGCAGCACTAGGTCTTGTGACAAAGCCCTGTGTCCAAGTGCGGCCATCCAAACTGCCTCCTTCCTCTGCCCCTCTGCTGCCCACTTCTGCCCCCTTGGCCCTGGGCCCCAACTGTCCCTCTAAGAGTCTCTCCTTGTTTTAGTTTTTTAAATTTTTATTTTTTTAAAGAGAAAAAAAAAAAGGGCCAAGGACATAGCTCAGTGGAATAAATGTTTGCCTGGCAAGTGTGAGGTCATGAGTTTGAGCCCTGGTACCACCAAAAGAAAAAAAAGAGTAAGGAGGATAAAAAAATAGTGTTAAAAATGTAGAAAAGATACAGAATTCCACTAAACTAAATGATAGGAATTCAGCAATGGTTGTGGGCCTGGTGTGGTGGTGTGCCCCTATGACCCCAGCACTTGAAAGGCTAAATCAGCCAAGATCAACGTGAGTTCGAGACCAGTTTGTGCTATGAAATGAGCTCAAGGTCAGCCTGTGCTGCATAGCAAGACCTTGTCTCAAAAAACAGTTGTTACATTACATATTGTCTTCAAATTAGTTGTTCAGATTAACAGATATAAGCTTGCTAAATAGGTCAAAAAATTAAAAAGAAGAAAACAGTTTGAACAGTAACTCCTCCTTTCAGTAGACCAATAGAAATCAGCAGCACAGCTGCCCACGCTGTCTGTGTGCGTACGTGTGTGTCTCCCCTGCTTTCTTTCTTTTCTTCCCTCGTTCATCCTAGTCATCCCTTCCCTGAGAACAATTTCTCCCTCTTTCACAACACCTGTCGTGCCCTTTGGATCTTATTTACTCTTTCAGGCTCTCTCACCAGGGAGGCAATGTGATGTTTGTACATGGAGGTCTGATTTGGTTCCCTCGTGGTGTGGTCTCCTTGTTTTGGTTTTGTGTAAGTTTTGTGTCTTGCTTGATCTTTCTTCATGAACACAGAGCAGTGAATTAAAGCCTCGTGTGTCCCGTGCAGGTCTGTCCATTGTCCCATTAGCTGCTGTGGCCACGCCTTATGGACTCTGATGCTGGGTCGTTTGGGGCATAATATTCATCACATGAGGTTTTCCTGTACCTTGTGCCACTCATCACTGATGAGTGACCTCTGCCGCATTTCTGTGTTTCTGAGACAATCGTGCTAAATATAATTGCTGGAGCTAGTCAAAGTGTACTTAAGATGCTCCTTGTCCCATTCTTTCAGCTTCTCCAAAAGGCTGGAAACTTTTCTAATTGAAAAGCTGGGTGTGAGAGGACAGCAGATATTAAAGCCCCACCGCGATCACCCGCGTCTCGCTCAGATCCTTCTGATGTGAGAGGGGAGGCGGAGTAGAAAGCCTCGCAGTCCCAGCCCTGAGAACTCCGCATTCAAACCCAAACCCTAGAGCTGCACTGTCCCGAAACTCAGTGAGCGAGCAGCGTCGGAGGAGTCTGCGCCTGCGACCGCAGCAGGGACAGGGCACTGAGTGTGCGAGGGCCTGGGAAGCTCGACCCAGGGGTGTGAACTGAGCCCCGGCACCGCTCAGCTGTCTTTGGCACACACCCATGTGTGAGACCTTCCTCTTTCTGTGAAGTGATCTGGGCTTGGCAGGGTTTTCCTAGCTGCACCGGCATGCACGGGGTGACTAGGCACCTGCACTGAGCCGAAAGCCCATGGCTGTGGCGACACGGCTGGGCGTGTGTGGCGGACACGGGAGCAGCGCTCACTGTGCGCCAGCTACTGTGCCACGCACTTCTCAAGTGTCAGCTCAGCTAACTCTCCAGGCGATTCCGTGCACAGCACCAGAGCGACCTCACTCCTCCTCCCAAGGAAGTAAGGACAAAGACAGAACTGCTTGCCGGCAGTCAGCAGGAGAGGTCAGCTCTGACTCCAGGCGGCCTGGCTCCAGCACCTTGCTTTGATCTGCTGCAGGCCTGCCGTGCCTCTCCCCATAAGTCCTGGAGGGGATGCCGCACCCCCCGGCGAGGGCCCTGGTGATTGGCCTGATGCGTGGCTGACATCCTCCACGCCTGTGACTTCTCAAAACTGTTTATGAATAACCCAGCTTTTCTAGCAATCTGAGTATGGAAATAAATAAAATCAAATAAATAAACATGGTTCTCAAACCAAACAAAGACTAGTCTTAAACAACAATGCCACCCTAACACACAGGATCTGGATACAGACAGACCGAAGTCGCCACGGCGTGCAGGGTGGAGCTCCTCACAGCGAGGTGCAGCCCTGAGAGCTGAGGCTGCCTTTACAGACCCACCTGGCTGTGCACTGGAAGGGGACAAGAGAGGAGAATAGGGACAGGGCCATGGCAGGGTATTCCCAGGAATCAGCACTGTGGGTCCCCGTTGGCCCGGGGTTGTATGGAGAGCCTGCCCTCACCCCTTCCTGGGTGCTGCTGGGGGAGGGCGATGTAGGCAGGTGCCACTGGCCAGGCAGGCAGATGGGTGCCACCCACTGGGCTGGCTGTGCATGTGTGACTGTGGTCCCCTTGCTGTGCTTTGGATGTTTCTCACAGAGTTTGTGGATCAGAAACTTCATCCTAAGCTACATGGTGTCAGTCCCCATACTGGGGCCCTCCGAGGGGCTGAGGAGTGGCTGTGTGTCCAATGAATGAGTCCCGAGCTTATAAGAGTTTTATAAGGAGAGGAAGGGAAGCCAGGTGCAGTGGTGCCACCGACCACCCCAGCACTCCAGGAGGCTGAGGCAGGAAGGTGGAAAGTTCAGGCTCAGTCAGGGCTGCTCAGCAACTTAGACCCACTCATCCTGTCCTGCAGTGACACCCTCCTGTGGCTTGCCTCACCCTGGCACAAGCTCCCCTCCCGATCCTGCCCAGCTGCTGATGCCAAGCTCTTGGGCTCCAAGGCCATGGACTCCTGCCTCTAGAGCCACAGCTCCACAAGCCGCCATGTTTTACAAGCTGGCCGGTCCCCATCCCTCTGTGACAGAAGAAAGCTGACTGAGGCACATTCTCCACCTGAAGACAATGGAGGAGGCCTTGGCCTGGACCCCATAACAGCTTGCAGTGACCTGTGGTCTCGAGCCACTCCCTCAAGCCATGTCCAGCTGCAAAGGACAAGGACTCAGGCTGCCCCCGACACCCACTGCAGTTCTCAAGGGTGACAGACTTTGACCAGCCGACACTGAGAGGCACCTGAGCCCCCGAAGCTGAGTATGGGACCGTAACTGCTGAGACGCACTGAGCAAGCCTTCTCTTGACTCCAGGGACGGCCTATGGGTGACCTCTGTCACATGCCCCACCTGTCATGTGCACACAGGCTTCCCTCCAGCCTGCTCTGGCTGTGTCTGACACTGGCCTCAGCCCGCTGTAGGAAGAGCTGGCTGGTGGGGAGAGCCTGGGCTACTGCTGCGAGGGGGGATGCCAGGGCTTGGGCACTGCGTTTGCCCACCCTCATCAAGCTATTGGGGTACAACTCTGCTGCCATGCAGAGCCTGGCCTCCTCCAAATGAAGCTCCCCTAAGAAGTCTTCCCCAGGCTGGACCACAGCTCCCCATGAACAAGAGCAGAGAAATTCAGGGCCCCCTGTAGGATGGAATCCCATATTAGAAAGTGTCAGCTGTTGTTAAAATTTATTGCAGGAGATTTATGGACTTACGAGATAAATATTGACCTAATCCAAGTCAAGGTTATGACTTATCTTTGGGAACAATAAATCTTAGCATTCTCAGTGACACGAAGTCAATATATACTGCGCGGCATAAATCCCAAATGAAAGTTACAGTGAAACATCTGCAAATCTCTCCATCCTGACCTAAGAGCAGCTTTTAAGCATTTGCTGTTAAAGGCCGAGGGTGTGGTGCAGACACGCCCTGTCCACCTCTCTGGAACTTCCCAGCAGCCCCATTTCCATTGTGGGGTCCCCAACCCATGCGGGAGCGGCTCACCCTCCCCGGGTCCACCGATCCCTACCCACAGTGGGTCTCATCCTAAGCAAGAGGCAGAACGGACCCCGGGATTCCTAACACCGGTACTTTCAGGAGAAAATGCAGGTATCGCTTACACATGCAATACCGGGTCCTGGAAAACTGGAGAGAACGCTGAGGTGGGGCGTGTGGCCAGGACTCTGCCGAGGAATTCGTCCACCTGCTGAGTTCCACCGTCCACACACACTTCATAGCCGCAGGTTGCACCCTGGAATATGGAATCGCCATAGCAGGCATGCAGCCTTCTTAGAGATGATTGGGGACACTGAGAAATGGAAAGCCTCTCTGGAGAAGGTCGGGGGTGGCCGGCGGTGACTCCAAGGGTCTGCGCTGACTGTGCTGGAGTCTGGGTCTCACAGACGGCTGGTACTGGGGAGCACTGGGGCACGCCTGAGGGGCTGCTTTTCCCTGCTTCCTTCTGGCCACAGATGCAGAAGCCCTGCCGTGGATTGGGAGCCTGACTTTCTGTGGCGCCTCACTGCACCCCTATGTTCCACCCTACGCAGCCATTGTCTACTTTTTCTTGATTGGTTGACTTTATTACAGGGCCAAGGATCGAACTCAGGTTCTTGTGCGCGCCACGCAAGCGCGCTACGACTTACACAGCTCTGCTGGCCCATTCTCAACCCGCCGCCCATTGAAAAGTTTGAGCAGCGGCGCCGGGCGCGTCTGTCAAGCTCCCCGGTGGCTTCTGACCTACATGCATTACCTGGAAGCCACAGTGACTAAGGACAGTCTGAGAAAGGATAGCTTATCCACAGGCCAGTCTGCACAGATTCGGCCTTCCGGGACGGAGACTGTTCTTTAAAAAAATTAGAAACGTTCGAAAACCAAAACTCGAATGCGCTGTGCCCAGAGCTCAAGGAGCCGCCGGCCTGAAGCTTGGAGTGGGCTCTGGTGCAGCCGCCCACCGTGGGGGGCGGGAAGCCGAGCTGCTGGGTGTGGCCGCACCTGCCCTGGCAGTGCCTGTGCCGAACGCGGGCTTTTACTGTCACTACTTCAGTGCAGTCCAATGACCTCTTTCGCGGCACTGACCTGGGCTAGGTATCCCGAGGGACATGGCCAGCTTCAGGTCCACGGGAGGGCGTGGGTAGGTGAGGCATAGGTGCTACGCTTTTAGCAGAAGGGATCGAGCACCCCCAGATTTTGGCACCCAGAGGAGTCCTAGGCTTATACCCCATGCAGACCGAGGGACAGCTGTGTAGCAGGCTGAGGGGTAGAGCCACAGAGATTTATTCTGTGTCAGGAGTGGGAGGCCCACACTCAGGGTCCCTAGGCTCCTGTCCCAGAGCTCAGAGGGAGGATCCTTCCCTGCCCTGCCGTGCCTCTCGTGGCCCCGGTGGTGCTGGCCCTTCCCGGGAATCCTTCGTGTCTCCAGGTCCTCCCGGGCATCGTGCAGACCTCTTCCCCAGTGCACCCTAGGCAGCCTCGGGCTCCCCTCGGGGCGCCTGGCAGGGGTGGTGACTGCCAAGGCCCTCTTTCCAGCGAGGTCCTGGCCACAGGTGCTGGGCAGGATTAATCACTCATCATCACTATTCTTTGTGGGTAGCTTTTCTACTTTTAAGCTTTTTGAAAGAGAATAAAAACAGTTTAAAAATAGAAGCAATACAGAATTCCGCTAAATAATATAACAGGAACTCAACAGTGATTGTTATATTGCAGCTTTGTTGTCTTCAAATTAGTCTAAGGGCCAGGGAGATAGCTCAGTAGCAAAAGCACCTGCTGGGTAAGTGCAAGGTCCTGAGTTCGATCCCTGGAGGGAAAAAAATTAAAATTGTTTAGATGACCAGATATACATGAAAAATTGGTTTAAAAAGTTATAAGAAAGTAAAAAGGAGAAAAAAATTGAGCATTAACTGCTCCTTTCAATAGACCAGCAGAAATTAGCAATTGAGTTATCCAAGCTGTCCTAAATAAATATATGATCTTCCCCTTCTTTCTTTTCTCCTTTCCCTCATCCCCCAGGTGTTCCTTCCCTTTGAGCAGATTCTTTCCCTTCACAGTATCTGCTGTGCTCCTTCAGGTTTCATTTCCTCTTTCAGGTTCTTACAGTATGGTGACAGTACATCTGTTCATGGGGTCTGATTTATTTCACTTCCGAGTCTGGTCTCTAGTTGCATCTATTTACCTATAAAAATCCTCAAGTTTATTTTTTTATAATTGAGTAATACTTCATTGTGTAAAAACATCACCTCTTTTTATCCGTTCCTCAGTTGATGGGCATTTATTTGGATTGTTCTCAAGTTTTATCTATGAGAAATTGCACTGCTATAAACATGGGTGCATGATGTTTTCAGTTCTTCTGGAAAAACACCCAGGAGGAGAATAGCTGGATCAGATGGGATGTCCGATCCTAGATTTCTTTCTTTTCTTTTTTTTTTTTTCTTTCCTTTTTCAGTACTGGGGACCAAACTTGCAACCTTGTGCTTGCCAGGCAGGCGCTTATGCTGTTGAGCTATATCTCTGACCCTAATCCTAGATTTTTGAGGAATCTCCACAGTGATTTCCGTAGTAGTGGTACCAGCCTGCACTCCCACCAACAGTAGAGAAGGCTTTCCACCCCAAGCCCCTCCACCATTGTTATTGGCTGCCTTCTGGACAACTCTTTCACCTCCCTCTTTCTGGGGTGAGATGAAATCTCTGTTGTTCTAATTTTCATTTCTCGAATGACCAGTGGTGTGATGATAACTCTTGGTGGTCAGCTCCCTGGGTTGGGATTAGTGCAGTACACTTGAAGAAATGATTGACGTGTAGACCCACAAGCTAATGGAAGAAGACTCGCCCTGCTTGCTGGAGACACCAACCAATAGGCTCACAGTCTGGGTAGAACAAGGCAGGGAAGAAGGAAGGAGTTCACCACACTTGAGAGTTTCATTCACTGGAGTCTTGGCTGCTGCCCCGGCCTGTGCATACCTTCAGCATTCACCATGGACTCAACCCTGCAGGGAGCTCCTGGGCCTCCATCCTTGGCATTGTACTGTGTCCTTGGTCCCTTTTATGCTGACCTGGCTGAGTGCCTCCTGGATGGCCGGCGGCCGGTGTGCAGAGGCCGCTGTGAACCTGTGAATCAGTGTGTGCAGCGAAGGAAGCCCAGTTGCCTGCTCGATGTGAATGCCTGCTAGGTGAGCACAGGCCTTGGATGCCGAGAGAAGGTGCCCCGTACAGCCCCATTTCCTCCCGGGCCACGAAGTTGCTGCTGGTGTCTCTACCTACATTTTCCTCTCATGGCCTTCAGCAGTGCCTTAGAGCCAGGAAGCCAATCTGATAAGCTCCTTTTATAATTAGAGTGGTACACATATTGGTTAGGATTCTCACCTCTGTTCCTCGAGAGACCCCCGCCCCACACAGCTTCACCTCCCTGCCACCTTCTTCAGATGGTTGGGCCTCCTGCCCTTGCCTCTGGGGTCCCACCTGCCACCCGTCTCCCCCGCTCCTCACATCTGTTCGCTCACACGCCCGACCTCTGTGGTCCTGGCTGGGTCTGCGCACCCTCCTGTGGCCGAGCTCCAGCAAGGGCACCGATCGTGCATCTCAGGCACGCGGCTCTTTTTGCTTCACAGACTCACTGCTCAGTGAAATGATTCTTTAAAACAATTATCTCTTTATTTGTTTCTTCCCTGAGAATGTGCGATTCCAGTTTCTGAAGAGCAGGGCCCATTGCCTACCTTGTTCCTTTCTATGAGGGGGCCTCAGCCCTTGTTGCTTTTAACTTTGGGACAGGGTCTAGCTAAGTTACTAAATTGGCTGGGCTGGGCTTTAACTTGTGATCCGCCTGCCCTGGCCTCCGGGTGAGCTTCCTGCCTCGGCCTCCCACATGATCCTCCCTCCTGGCACCCATCTCCCACTGAGGTAGCGGTCGGCATCGCCTGCCTGCCTTCCTCCTGTGCGGGCAGACTCCTCCAAGCAGCTGCAGGAAACGGGGAGAGCAAGTTCCTTCTGCTGTCCCTGAGCAGGGCCCTCCAAACCAAAGTGCACACCTCTGCTTCCAGCGGGCTGGGCACTAAGGCTCGGCTGGGTCCCCTGCCTGTCCTCCCCCTCCACCTCAGCCTATGTCCCTCATGGAGTGAGGTCAGTCTCCCTGTGTGGAGGGGTTTGACGCGTGGGGTTTGTGTATGTGATGTGTGTGTTGAACTGATGTTTTTCCATTGAAGAAAGAATATATTGAGACTCTTCATTCACCTCTCATTCATTTCGAGCTTTTTTTTTTTTAAACAGGCAGTCACTGAACTCCAGGCCAGCCTCAAACTCCTGAGAATCTTCGTTCCTCAGCTCCCTAGTACTGGAATTACTGAAATGCAACACGGCACTCTGCTAGGTAAAAGCTTTTAAGAGTTGATTTTATTTTAAAGTTCAATGAAGGGGGTGCCTTTCAGGAGTTTTTACACTTCCAATCACTCACAAAAAACCCAGGCCAGGAAATCTTACAAAAAACACTGGTGACGCTCCCTTCCCGGGTCACCCAGCATCCCGGGGAGGTGGCGCGAGGCCATCTGGGCCAAATGGCACGCCTGCCACTTCCCGTCCCAGTGGCTTTAGCCACAAGCTGTCCCCGCCCCCCCCACCTTCCCAAGGACAACGTGCCCACGTTCCGGGGGTGACCGGCCTAGCCATGGCCTGGTGTCCCGCAGGGGTGTATCGCGATCTTTTTGGCCTCGGTCCTCCACCTGTACTTGTGTGCCGTGCTGGGGGGTGGCTGGTCTCCAAGGACACTGGCCAGGATTCAGTTACCCAGCAGCTGCATAGGGTGGCACGGCCTCCACAGGAGATCAGGGGCACAGGGCGGGGCCGCCACAGTCCCTCCAGCCCTGTCACACCTCTCGAGCTGTGGCCCTGAGTGTCTGTCCCTTCTGTACCTCTGCGCCCAGGTGTTCTGGGACAGCAATAGCGCATAGATGAGAACAACAGTTCAGCAAACTGTTTGTTTTTTTTTAATGTTGAGGATTGAACCAGGGCCTCTACACCGAGTTATCCACTCAGCCCTTTTTTTGAATTTTTGAGATAGGGTCTCAGTAAGTCAATAAGTTGTACAGGCTGGTTCAAACTGGCTGTCCTCCTGCCTCAGCCTCCTGGAATGCTGGGATCATAGGCATCCACGACCACGGTCTTTTATGTAAAGGACTAGGTAGGCAGTAGCTACAGTATAGCCAGGCCGTGTGGGATGCTAACCAAAATTAGAATCAGCTACAATGTGTGTCCGTAACATTTGTCATTTGATTCCCTGATCATCAAATGTAGAACAATCTTAACTCACAGCCACATGAAAATGGGGTGCTGGGACCTTTGACCCTGCCCTACCCAACATACAAGTGGCACTGTGGTACATGGTGGGCACTCCGCAGTGAACAGCCCTGGGCTTGTGCCAGAAGAACAGGGGTTCCGGAGCCAAAGCACCAGCTCCTGTCTGGGATCTAATTCTGGACCTGCTGTCCATTCCTGTTGTCATTCGGATGCCCAGTGATCCTGGAGTGAGGTTCACACCTCTCTGCCTCTGCCTCTGCCTGCCTCTGCCTCTGCCTGCCTCTGCCTCTGCCTCTGTCTGCCTCTGCCTCT
>PVKA01015857.1:0-20101 GCA_004027165.1 Ctenomys sociabilis
CAGGAAAGCGCTTGTTCCACTGAGTCATCTCCCCGGCTCCTAGAATTTGCCTTTTAAAGAGTTTTGTTTCTAAGTGAAGTGTTAAAGCCTTTGGAGGCCACAGGCCACTTATCTTCCAATTGTAGGTTACAATCTATTAGTGAGTCTTGCTGTAGGTTTTCTGGATATAGGCCACAACACAGAATGGGGGGTTGAAGGAAGGAAAGAAGAGAGAATACGTTGGACGACTGGGTTTCATTGTACATAGTAATGTCAAAAGTATTGATTTATGAAACTTATTTATATGAATATATATGTATGTATGTATTGAGTCATCTAACTTCTAGATACATTTTTAAAAAACATGTGGACATATGTGTCTATTTATTACTGCTGGGGCCAGGGAAATGGCTCAGTAGAATAAGAGCTTGCCTGGCAAGCACAAGGGCCTGAATTCAATCCCTAGTTCCACCAACAAAACAAAACAAAACAAAACAAAAAAACCTATGTATTACTGTCTTCTTTTTCCTTACTGTATTCCAACTCTTCTTCCTACACCATCTTGCTCTAGACATGCTGCTAACGTCCTAGGTTGGTTCTACCCAGAGTCCATTTGAAAACTCGGGCGAGGCCATGATAAGTAACTCACATCAGAATACTTTTCTCGTTGATCTTAGGTGTCTTGGAAGACAGTGTTCTGGGGCCTGGGCCTTCAGTTTGTCTTTGGGATCTTGGTCATGAGAACTGACCCTGGATTCATTGCTTTTCAGTGGCTGGGAGAACAGGTTCAGGTACGGGAAATTCAATGTGAGGGCTTTGGTCTTTTGGAACCCTTTTATTTTTTTAATGAGCAGAATAGATTTATTGAGGGAAAGAAAACTCCTGTGTGAGACAGGGACAGGAGGGCAGCCTGAGTGGGTAATTCCCCTTTTTGGAACCCTTGAGGGAGGTGTGAGAAGGTTAGGCTGTGTTGTGCTGTGGAGGGTGGTGGCGGTTGGGTGCGGAAGGACAGAGAGTAATGGGATACAGGTAAGAATCCAAGCAGAGAGACCTGCTCTGCTGAGTTCACTGCTCAACAGTGACACCTGGGGTCGTGTCCTGGCCACAGCCATCAGAGGAGGCCAGGCTCAGGGGTGGCAGCCGGTCCTAACCACACGTGAGGTGGATCCCGTCCTCCCCTGTGTTGTCCCTGGCTTCACACTTGTTCTCTCTGATTTTTCTCCTTTCAGATTTTCCTGGACTACACTGTGGCTGGCTCCAGTTTTGTCTTTGGAGATACCCTGGTCAAAGAGGCTTTTGCTTTTCAGGTCGTAACTCTTTTATGGGCAGGAATGGTAGTCAGTGCAGGGGGAGGGGAATGGCAAATGAAAATGCGTATGCAACTGCACCCTAAGAAAGAGGGTCTAACTTGCCAATCAAGGAAACAGGATTTGCCTTTTGCCCTTTAATCCCATTCTGAAACTGGATAAAATAGGGATGGGGAAGAAGGTCTCAAGAGAAATCTCTCTGTGGCTTAGTACCAATGCAATAGGCTTGTAATGCCTTTAGGATTTATTCTGAAGCATGTCGTGTCAGACGCTCTGGGATGCTGAGAGCTCAGTGCAGAGGCCCCACTGTTCACTCACAGCACACACCGCACGCACAGTGCACTCTTACCACCTCCCCGTCCTTCTCGTTGCAGTCCTTACCAATCGTCATCTTCTTTGGGAGTGTGATGTCCATTTTATACTACCTGGGGCTCGTGCAGTGGGTCATTCAGAAGGTGAGTCATCTTCCTCTGCCAGGCAAGAGATGGGCCTTTACCGGGGTCTGTGAGGGCTTGGAGGTGACACTTTAGAACTGCTCCTCTGTGAGACATGGAGTGCTAGAAACAGTGTGGAAAGGCAGACCTTTCCCAGCATGCCTGATAGCCAACACGTGTTGGCTGAATTTCCACTGCTGTCACATAGCTGAGGAAGCCAACTGAAATGAGGGAAGGGTTTGCTCATGGCTTTGGGGGTTCAGTCCTTGGGTGGCTGGTTCCGCTGCATTTAGTGTTGGGACCTGTGCTGAGACAGACCACGCGGGGCCGCAAGGATGCTCCCTTCATCGTGGCCAGGGAGCAAGGATGGAGAGGAAGAGGTCAGAGTCCAGTGTCCCTTCAGGGCCACTCCCGCAGTGAACTAACCCCCTTCTTCTAGACCCCACTTCCCCATGGCGCCATGCCTAGTGACCGAGTGCCCAACACCCCAGCATGGAGAGACACTGTGGCTCTAAACTGCAGCCAGTGAGGGGCCCAGGCCCCAGGGAGGCAGTGAAGCTGGGCTCAGCTCTGTTTTGAGTCCCAGTGGGCCTGCTCTGCCAGCCAAGAGGCCTTATCTCTGGTCCAGGTTCTGTTGGTAACTTGTGCTGTGGCCTCACACCCACTACCTCCTGAGGCCTCAGTTTCCTTGTCAGTAGAATGGAACAGGAGGGGTTTTGCTGGACATCCTCCCAGAGCCCTGCTCATACTGACAGTGTAGATGTCTGTGTCCTTCTAGATCGCCTGGTTCCTGCAAATCACCATGGGCACCACTGCCACTGAGACCCTGGCTGTGGCGGGGAACATCTTTGTGGGGATGGTAAGCACCCTGTGGCTTTTCGGTCTTCTTGTCTCTGGGGAACTGAGAACATGGCAGTAAACAGATTAAGAAAGCATGCTTTATTTATTTATTTATTTATTTTTTTTTTGAGGAACTGGGGATTGAACTCAAGCTCTTACGCTTGCCAGGGAAGCGCTTATTCCACTGAGCCATCTCCCTGGCCCCTTGAAAGCGTATTTCTTTATGAAAGGCAAGTAAGGACTGTGGGGCTATAGGCTTCAAAGCCCTCATGAAAGGATTCTCTGACACTCTAAGAGGACCTAGTGCATCTGTTCCCACCCTTCATGTCTGATAGTATTTCCTAGGGCATGCTTACTCTGAGTGGAAGACCCTAGCCACAGACTCAACTGCATGCCCAGAAATTTAGGGGATTTCTGATCCAAATCTTACTTCCTTCAGAATTTAGTGGGGTGTTTGGCGCATATTTGGTTTCTTCCCATGATTCCCTGTGATCCTTGTTTTCAGGGTCTGTTGAAATAGCTTGACTTGCTCAGTACAGAGACCAGCTTCTTTCCTGTAATACTTGGCTTGTCTGTAAGGAGCACGTACTCTTGCAGGCTATCAGGTGATCTGCTCAGTTAGAAATGCTGGTGTGTCAAACTGACAAAGACTTAGTATAGAGGTCTTTTTGTCCCAAAGCCCCAGGCAGACACCCTCTTCTATTCTCAGAGTATACCAGAAGCTTCTACCATCCAGCTGTCCATATTTTGCTGACATAATCCATATTCAATTTAGTTTCCCCCATAGACTTTAAGCTTGTAAGAGTAGAAGTTAGCTCACTCGTGGTAATGTCCCTGGCATCTATTAGAGCACTGGGGATGCAGTAGGCACTTACTAAATGAAAACATTTCTGGTTGAGATAGGCAAAGTTTACATGGCTGGGCCTTCATAAATTCATAACATTTCCACCAGCATTATTTCCCTTTTTTTTTTAATTTTAGGGAAGGGTCTACTGGGTGCTTAGGGTCTCACCACTAGAATGGACTCAGAATGATCCATCTGTTTACAGCCTCCCAAGAGCTGGGATTACAGGCGGGTACCACCACGCCCAGTCTCAATTGTGTCTCAGCGCACCCCAGGAGCAGGGCTGGCATGGCAGGCCTGGGGTATTTCTCTTGATTATTTCATGAAGAGTTCACTTAGGTCAGCTCTTTGCAACCCATCTTTGCAATTCATCTTTGCAAGCATCTACTGCACACTCAACAAGTGTTTCTTTTTTCTTTTCTTTTTTTGGTATTACTTTCACTTCGGTATTTTCCATGTTCACAGGCTTCTACTTTAAACAGTACTGAGACTTGTGGAACCTTCTGTACACTTTGTGTTTCTCCACAACTTACAATTCTACACCCCAATCCAAGCAATGAGAGAGTCTGTTGCAGTGAATAACCGAAGTGATGGGAATATTTTGCAGTGGTTTTAATTAGAAAGTCAGTCCTCACGTCATTAACATTTGACACCAGAATGGAGCCCTACCCAGGAGTGGTACATACTCTTGGGTTCATGCGCTCCAGCACATCCAGGACCTTGGTGATCCTAGTTCTAAAGTGATCAAAAAAGGACTGCAGATTAGGAGGATCTGAAAGTCCCTGGGCAGTTGAGGTTCTTCCAGAGACATTAGCATCAAAAGGTAATGACACCATCAGCTGCAGAAAAGATCGCTTTTCCTTTCTCATTCTCTTCCTCCGGAGCCACTGACCCTGCCACTGAGACTTGTGCCAGAGTCTGCTCTGGGCTCATCCTCCTGCTTCTGGCCACTCAGGTGCAGGGTATGCTCAGTAAGTGTATTCTGTAAGCTCGTTCAGCAGGATGCAGACATACGGAACGTGACGCGGAAGGTGACACGGAAATATGCCACGTATCTTCCATTGTGGTTTAAAGCATGCAACAAATACACATGGAAGCAGCAGCCAGGACATGCTCAGGCCTCAGAGGGAGTGAAGCAGATCCTGGGAAGACCCGAGGGCAGAGCTTGGGACCCACACACCAGCTCTAGGTCTCACTGAGCCTCCACTGTTGTCTCAGTTACTTTTCTCTTACTGCTGGGACAAAATACCAGATACCCAAAATTAAGAAAAGAAAGTTTACTGAGCTCTCAGTGGAGCTTTCAGGCTATACTCGGCTGGTTCCAAGGCAGAGTGGCACAAGACACAGGGCAGCTATTCATGGTGGCAGAAAATAGCACAGAGCAAAGGGATGAGTAGCAGCAGCGGCAGCTAGCAAGCCTCTCTCCCTTATATTGTATGCAGATTATCTACCCCAGAGGGGGTGTAGCACTCACACCCATATTCCCAGCACTGGATCATGAATTAATCACAAACTCTAGAAGCTGGGCTAGCGATACAGGTCAGTGGACTAAAGCACCTACTGAGGCAGCCCAGGGACGTAGGTTCAAACCCAAGTACCACATGTTGTGCCCACCCTGCCCCCAGGGCAGGCTGAGCTGGCCATAGAGTCCAGGTCTAGGGGCATACACCTGTAATCCCAGCACTGGGGAGGCTGAAAGCAGGAGGATCACTGTGAGTCCAAGTTTCATGGTGCAACAACCAAATACATTAAACAGAGCCGGGCGTGGTGGCGCATGCCTGTAATCCCAGCACTCGGGAGGCTGAGGCAGGAGGATTGTTGTGAGTTCGAGACCAGCCTGAGCTACAAAGTGAGCTTAAGGCCAGCGTGAACTGCATAGTGAGACCCTGTCTCAGAAAGACAAAAAACAAAAACCAAATACATTAAACAAACAGACCCCAAAAGCTGCCCCAATGATTGCAGGAGGTTTTGGCGGGATGACTAGCAACAAGCCGTAACAACTGTGGCGGCTGAGATTTGGGTCAGGACAGCATTCACGCTGGAGGGATATATGTCCAAAGGGCCCGTCCCTGAGCTGGGGCAGGTGCACTGGCGCGGGAGCCACGTCTTCCAGGACTGTTTCTTCCTTGTTTGCAGACTGAGGCCCCGCTGCTCATCCGCCCCTACCTTGCAGACATGACCCACTCTGAGCTCCACGCTGTGATGACCGGAGGGTTCGCCACCATCGCGGGCTCCGTGCTGGGGGCCTTCATATCCTTTGGGGTAGGCACAGTCTCCTGTCAGTTCCCGGGCCCTGGGCGGGGTTCTACAGAGAGGCTCACCCCGATCTGTCCCTACAGATTGACGCGCCGTCCTTGATCTCCGCCTCCGTGATGGCCGCGCCTTGCGCCCTGGCCTTGTCCAAGCTGGTTTATCCAGAAGTGGAAGAGTCCAAGTTCAAGAGCAAGGCGGGGTTAAAGCTGCAGCGCGGGTGAGTCTCAGGGGCCGCTTCACGTGCCGACTCAAGTTTGGCCCTGCGGTGGCTGAGGAGGTCACCTCCACGGGGGCAGAACGTGACTCCAGGGCCAGTCTTACCTTCTCTTGTTGATTTTCTTCTGTGGCTTGGTCCTCCACCTGCAGCTGTCTGCTGGGTAGCACCATTTCTTGTCCACGGCATCTGTGCCATTTCAAGACAATTACATCTGCTAATGCTTCGGAGTAATTTCCACAAGTGGGGGCCTTCATCACCACTCACCCTGCCCTGGGCCCCACCTCCTACACTACAGGAATGGTGGAAACTTTCTTTATTGAGAGGCTGAGACTACTCCAGGTGCCATACCTTCTCCCTGTGCCTGATTACCACAGGAAGGAGAGGAACATTCTGGAAGCTGCCAGCAGTGGAGCCACAGACGCCATAGGTCTTGTTGCCAACATAGCAGCCAACCTGATCGCCTTTCTGGCTGTTTTGGCCTTCATCAATGCTGCCCTCTCCTGGATGGGGGAGTTGGTGGACATACATGGCCTCACTTTCCAGGTAAAAGATCAAATGCGTTGGACTGTCCTGTCCCTCTGTGGTTAACAGTCCTTGAACTGTGGGTGTCCTCCTCCTCCTCAGAGTGAGCTAAAAGGAAGCATGCCACGAGAGGGGGAAAGATTTGGCCAAGACTCCCGAGAAGGTGTTTTAGTTACTCTACTTTCATTGCTGGGACAAGTACCAGACAACCAAATTGAAGGAAGGAAAGGCTTATTTCACCCACAGTTACTGGAGGTTTCAGTCCATATTCAGCTGGCTCCAAGGCAGAGCAGCACAGCAGAAAGCAACCTTTCATGGAGGTGGCAAAGAGCAAGAGCTCAAGGAGCAGGTGGCAGCAGTTCAAGCAGCTAACTTCTCTTCCCTCCTTACATTGAAATGCAAATTACCTGTCCCAGGGCAGATGCAACATCCACACCCACAATAATCAATCACAAACTCCAGAAGCCACTCCAAGACTGCATAAGGCTTTGGGGGGACACTTATACACAACATAAGGCTCTTGGTATGAGTGCTGTGGTCTGTTCTTTGCCTTCCCAGCATGCCTCTCTCTCTTCAGGTCATCTGCTCCTATGTGCTGAGGCCCATGGTTTTCATGATGGGTGTGGACTGGGCAGACTGTCCGATCGTGGCTGAGATCGTGGGCATCAAGTTCTTCACCAACGAGTTTGTGGCCTATGAGCAGCTGTCTCAGTACAAGAACAGACGTCTGTCTGGAGTGGAAGAGTGGCTCGAGGGCAAGAAGCAGTGGGTTTCTGTAAGTGATGATCCCGAAAAGCAGACACAGCTCTAGGGCTTGGCTGTGGATGTCTGACAGTAGTCAGAAAGTGTGACGCGAAGGTTGGCTGCAGAACCCAAGATGCTTTCTGGTGGTGCAGGCCTAACCACACTGCAAGCAGAACCATATGTGCACAGCCTCCGCTTCAGCTGCTCAGCTGCTCTGAGGTCTGTTTCTGCTCTGTTCTCTGACCCAGTTTCTATCTGAGGTGGAACCAATGGGTCCTTACCGTGTCCAGGGGAGGACACTCTTCTGATGGGCAAAGGCTCCTTCTTTCTGTATAAGCTGCTGTGACTTGGTCTCCTTTTTTTTTTTTTTGTCTCTTTGAGACAGGGTCTCACTATGCAGTTAACGCTGGCCGTAAGCTCACTTTGTAGCTCAGGCTGGTCTCGAACTCACAACAATCCTCCTGCCTCAGCCTCCCAAGTGCTGGGATCACAGGCCTGCGCCACCACGTCCGGCTTGGTCTCCTTTTTTCCCTTTGTCCCTCTCACCTCTCACTCTTAGGCCTTCACTTTCTTTAGGGATCCCAGTGTTGGGTGGAGAGGCTCAGGGTGGTTTCCATGCCTTTGTCCCCACGGTAACCCAACCAGGAGCTGTTGTTTTCTGAGCCCCCTTTGTTTTATTTTTATTTTATTTATTTATTTATTTATTTATTTTTTTTGTCTTTTTGAGACAGGGTCTCACTATGCAGTTCAGGCTGTCCTTAAGCTCACTTTGTAGCTCAGGCTGGTCTCGAACTCATACCAATCCTCCTGCCTCAGCCTCCCGAGTGCTGGGATTACAGGCGTGAGCCACCACGCCCGGCTCCCCCCTTTGTTTTAAATCGTTCTATTCATCTATATCCATCTTCCCCAGGTGAAAGCTGAAATCATCGCAACGTTTTCGCTCTGTGGATTTGCCAACCTCAGTTCCATAGGAATCACACTCGGAGGCCTAAGTGAGTTGCTAGTCTTCTCCAGTTTCCTGACAAGCCAGCCGGACCCCAGCTTCCACAGTGGGGAGTCCAGGAGTTCAGACACATGCAGAAGCTGATGTCCTGAGATGAGCCCTCTTAGGCGGCTGCTGCCTCAGAGCTGAAGGGTCGAGCTGCCAGGCCAGGCAGTGAGCTCTTTGCAATCTCAACTTCAGTTGCTTTTTTCCTACTGTTACCAAAGTTCTCCAAGCAGCAAAAAATTTTAACAAATTTCATTTTGCTGTGGGGGAGAAAATGTTTAGATGTTTGTTTTGCCATTCAACGGTCATAGTATCGATATAAGTAAAAGTCCTGTAATTACTCAGTTTTATTCTGAAGTTAGGTTGATACTTAGTTGTCTTTACTGAAACAGGACTGACACAGGGAATCCAAACCACAAATGAGCTGGGTGTAATCCTGCACTCCTAGCACTGTAATCCTAGTGCTGTGGGAGGCTGAGGCCAGAGCGTCACAAATTTGAGCTCAGCCAGGACAAATTATGACTTAAGTGAGACTCTGTCTCAAAATTTAAAAAAATTAAAAAGCGTTGGGTTGTGGCTCAATATGATGGTCCTGGGCTAAGTCCCTAGTAACACAACACACACACACACACACACACACACACACACAGAGTAACAGCAATAGCAACAGCAGCGGACACAAGACAAATCCAAGGCAGAGTGTTAGAGCAAATGCTGACAGTCCCTGGTGTGGGAGGAGTGAGTCTGTGGAGCAGGCTTCAACCTACTTAGGCAGCTGGAGACAGGGCTGAGGTGGATGATGGCTGGAGAAGAGGTGGGAGAAAGGGGCTGACTTGGTGGACAGGCCAAGGGCATGACCAGCAGATTCAGGAAGAAATGGGTCTTAGGACAACTATAACAGACAAAAACAGCATCATTTTAATGAAATCATATTCTGAGGTAGAATCATTGCATTCATTTATTTGATGGCTGATGGAAAATGAAATAATTTCCTTTTGATTCATCCCTTGTCTTCTGTTAGATACCTATCTGTGCTGGTCTAAGTCAGGTGTCTGGATACGGGCTGTAAGGAGGCTAGCTATTAGAGGTCTACCAGTTGTCTGGCAAAGGCTCAGGTCAGTGTTGCCTGCTTTAGTTCTGTGACTCAAAAGTGTCTATCTAATTCTGGCTCAGGTTTAAGAGTACAGACATCACTTGGCAGCTGCCAGGCGTTGGTCCCCACCTGAAGCAACCCCGTACTTTGTGTGACTTGCACACAGCTTAGAAAGGGTCACAGAGCCACTGTAGCGAGTATCAGGTACACAATCCTCAGGAGGCAAAGCCCGAGCAGTGAGGCTCAGGACCAGAGCCTGTGCACCCCGAGGCCCGCCCTGGCTGGTCATAGGTGGTCGGCCGAGCAAAGCTCTTCTTTGCACCCTTCTAAATGGGAGCTTATAGCATAGACATGATGGTGGGTTGAGGAAGAGACCAGGTCACTTGCCTTGTTGTCCACAGCACCGATGGTACCCCACCGGAAGAATGACCTGTCCAAGGTTGTGGTCAGCGCCCTCCTCACAGGGGCCTGTGTGTCCTTTATCAGCGCCTGTATGGCAGGTAGGTGCCTTGCTGTGGTCTCCTGGATCCCAGGAGAGTGCTGTCAGAGTACAGGTTCCACTGTCCACAGATGAGTAGAAAAGGCACCTAATGTTCAGGGTCCTCAATTAAGAACTAGCAGAGGGCTGGGGAGATAGCTCAGTGGTCTAAGCACCTTGCCTGGCAAGCACAAGGTCCATGTTGATTTCCAGTACTACATGCTGTACTGGCCCCAGCCCCTGAGCTGGCCGCTGAAACCAGGTGTGGTGGGGCATGCCTGTAATCCCAGTGCTGCGGAGGCTGAGACAGGAAGATTACTAGGAGTCTGAGCTGCATAGTGAGACTCTGCACCAAATAAATAAATAAATAAGCTAGTACAACCCCTGTGGAAAGCAGTGTGGAGATGCCTCAAAAACTAAAGCTGGAAATTCCACTGGACCCAGCCCTCCCCTTCTGGATGTCTCCCCAAAGAGTTAATGTCACCATCTTACAATGACCCTGCGCACCTACGTTTAGAGCAGCATAGCTCAGAACAGCTAAACCTCAGGAGCAGCCTCTTATGGCCCTTGGCAGGCGAACGAATACAGAAAATAGTATGTTTACACACAACGGAGCGCTACTGTGTCATAATGAAGGATACAATGGAGTCGTGTTTAGGACAACAGATACATCTTGGGACCATTATGTTAAATGAGATAAATCAGACAAGCTTAAATATCACATGGTTTCTCTTACTTAAGAGACACAAAGTATAAATAAAGAGCAAAATATCACCTGCAAGCAAGCGCAGGAAGGTGCTGGGCGTTCCATCCCCTGGGCCTGCCGAGCTAGTCCAGCCCTCTGGGCACGCTGAGATGGCAATTGAGACAGGGTGTGGTGGCATGTGCCTGTAATCGCAGCTCTTGGGAGGCTGTAAACAGGTGGACCACTAGAAGTCCGATCTAGTAGTGAGACCTTGAGCACCTGCAGAACCTTCCTTAAATAATTTTTTTTTAAAAAAAGAGCAAAATAAAAGGTAAATGATAGGAAAAGCGAAGAGAAGTCTTTTGGAAATAAAAGGGGGTGAAGAGATGGAGTGAAGCAGGGAAGGGGCGGGGCGAACAAGGCCTGGGGTGGCATCATGTCCGCGGAGCAGCCCCGGGAGGCGCATAATCTTTGCATCCTATAAACTTGAACTAAGGAAAATCAGAACTAACAATGACCAAGAACAAAGCTGAGGCGTTCATGGGCCGGGCACCAAAGCTTCCTTTCTTGTCTGCGCTCTTTTGTTCAGGAGTCCTCTACGTTCCCAGGGGAGCCGAAGCGGACTGCCTCTCCTTCCTAAGCATGAGTTTCTCCAACAGAACCTACGAGGCCTTCGTGTGCTGCCGAGAGCTCTTCCAGAGGTGGGCAAGCACAGCCCCATTCTTGCACTCTGTCCTCCATGAAGGGCCTCCTGGGGAGGGAGAGGCGCCGCGCATGGCGGGCCGCAGAGACCTGGGCTCTTCCCTCGCCCAGTGCGCCTTCGGTACTGGCTCCTCGGTGCCAGGGCCCAGGTTCTCTCTGTCTTGGTAGGATATACTGAGGAGTGGAGGGGCAGGGAAAGGAGGTGAAGGGAGTGGTTTCTCTGGAGAGAAGTTGGTGTTTTTATTACAACTGAAAAATAGAGGGAAGCCAAAGACTTAGCAACAGTCCCAAGTGGTGAAAAAAAGGGGGGCGGGCTTTGTCACCCTGCATGAATATCACTGAGAGGATGAAGTTGAATTTATAAAATCAGAATGTATTCACAGAGCATAAAAATGAGCTTATTCATCAATGTCTAGTGTATGAAAAGAATGTATCACTAAACTAGGCATACTCGTTTGGGGCACACAAAAGGAAGGGCTTAAGGCAATGGTGGGTCTGGTACAGTATAGAAGTGCTAAGCAACTTGGGTTTTGACCTGAAGGCAGCCTGATGTAACAGCTGCGCTGTGGAAGAGCGCCTTCTGGTAGCCAATAGAATAGATAGTGTTGGTTGGCACTTAGGTGGGAGGAAAGGGTAGGGAAACGAAGATAAACCACCATGTCTTCCGGCTTGGGCAGATGGCTCTGAAAATGCCATTGATTCACAGACAGGACCCGGGGAAGATTACAGCCTCATTCAGCTTTGGATACATTGATCTGGGGCTAGCTGTGGGGCCATTGTGTAAAGTGTTCCCAAGCCACGGGGGTGTGGGGTCAGGGGAGAAATCCGATCTGGAGGTATCTTTGGAAGTTATCCTCATAAGTGGTCTGTTCTCCGGGCAGGTGGATGTTCAGGGGCCACCTGCCTAACAGGCCGCTAGGCGATGAGGCGATGCTGCACAGCTTTGCTTTAGCTCACCATCAGATTCAGCCACCACTGTCCGCCATCATTAAAAGCTGAACTGTGACCTGAGCAGCTCATGGCATAGGTTTGACGGCTGTGTTCTTATGGCAATCAGTAGATTTTCTAGTCACGTACTGAGGGTCATTAGCAACTAGACTCTGAAAGAGAGGTTTTTGTCCAGTTAATTATACTAATTTAGTCTGAGCTGTTTTCCTTTCTCAGAAAGAAAAAGGCCTGGGGCTATTACCCTGCTTTTTGGAATAAATTCACTTGAGATCACTGCTAGGCATAAATTTTGCCTCAGGTGTCTAGAAACTTCTGAATGGGCTGTGATTAGGAACTGTGTGTGCGGGAGTGCACACACGTTGTACTGAGTTCCTGCTGGCATTATTGCCAATGGGGGAACAAATTTAATTGGATCTAATTTATTTAGTCAAGGCTCTGGTTTTGTTTCTGGCTGCCTGGTAATAATGACTGATATGTTTTATTGACTTGTTTTTTTCTGACACACTGACTGTCTCTGGCTTTTCATTTCAGCACCTCTGTAAATGGTACCAACCCACCTTCTTTTTCTGGTCCCTGGGAAGACAAGGAGTTCAGCGCCATGGCGCTTGCTAACTGCTGTGGAGTCTACACCAACGCGGTCTGTGCCTGAGCGGTCGGTCCATCTCTGTAACACTTCTGACAGCTGTTCTGTGATTCGGGGCATTTATGCATACAGGGTTAACATTCCCGAGTGAATGCATTAGGAGCTATGACAATAAAATATTCCTTTTGGTTCACTGTATCCCAGCAATTAAAATTAGCATTTGTCTTTCCATTGTCTGGGTGAATCACATAAGATATTCCTCCCGGGCTTTCTTGAGCTAATATTTGAAAAAAATTAAATGTTACCGTATCAAAAACATCTTGAAAACCTGGCTCCTAGTTGCCATCTTAAAAATATGTGTTGCCGTATGCTATGAAAAATGTAGTATGTGTCACATCTGGGGACAGAGGTAGAGGGATCGGTATTTCTTGGCGTTTTGTAGATATGCTGGGGTTATATTACTGAAGTTACATGTAAACAGTACATGAATATTTAATGGTAAAAATTTTCTGGTTGTCACATAGTAGACTGCAAACTCCTTGACATCAAAACACAATAAACAAGAAGCTCTTTACGCAAGTTCTCAGGAATGTACATTTATTACAGGCTCTTACTTTGCTTTAGAATTCTCCTTCAGCATCAGTCATACTTGCTTCGGGTTTAGAGAACTGTTAAAGCAGTGGTTTTGAGGGATGGGGGGGCAGTCTTGCTTCCCAGGGGACCTTTGGCAGTGGCTCCAGACAGGAATGGTTGTTAAAGTTGGGAGAATACTGCTGACATGTGCTGGGAGAGACGGGGATGGTGGTGAAGATTCCTGCAAGCCTGGTCAGCTTTCCACATCAAAGAATTCTTAGGGCCCAAGGTTGATGGTTGCAAGACACTGATTCACAGTATTGAATATAGTTAGTTATTTGTGCAATATTATTTATAAAGTAAATAAAAATGGACATAGGAGTCCTAAAAATTACACTGAATTATCACCTAGCCCAACCATGTCATTCACAGGTATGTAGTCAAAATAATTGAAGCTGGAGAGATGGCTCAGAGGAATAAGCACTTCCTTGGCAAGCTCAAGGGCCTGAGTTCAATCCCTGGTTCTGCCAAACAAATAAATAAACAAAATAATTGAAAACAGGTACATGTATATACATATTCATAACAACGTCATTACAATAGTCAAAAAGTGGAGAAGGAACTAAAGGAAGTGAGAAAATGAGATGAGAATTTATCTGGGGAGGAGAGTTCCAGGTAGAACACAGCCAGGCCAAGGCCCTGAATGGCCACCTGAAGGTTTACCAAAGAGGTTGGCTCATCAGCATGGAAATGGAGGTCAAGTGTTAGTAAGCCTGGATGATCAGGATATATCTTTCTGAGACCAATTTGATTTGACAACCTTGAGAAAAATCCTAATAATGTACATTAAAACAACTACTAGTATACTATGGGCTTGAATGCAAATTTCAGATGGACATTTTTTAGAGATAAAAGAGACTGATCATTTTACAGTAGTACCCATACCTGTGTGTTTGAAAATAGAATTTTTGGCAAAATTTTGTTTTCGTTTGTGAACTCTGCAATGAATGATGAACATGAGTGTGGGCATCATTCCGACATGGGCATGAATGTGGCTGTCTTTTCCAGAATCATGGAACAAATTAAATTTGTGAACCAAGACAAAAAAATAGTCAAAAAGTGGGAGTGGTGGTCGTGATGCTCATTGACAGATGCACTGGTCAACAAATTGTGGCATAATACAAGGGAATTTTATCTCCCCATTAAAAAGTTGAAGGACTGAGAAAGGTTATATAGAGGAACTTAAAAACATTACACTAAAGAGCCAGGATGAAAGGCTATTTAGGTTGACCACAATAAATAAATCCACAGTGATGAAACATAGATTGGTAGGCAGGTGTGGTGGGGCTCGGCTGTAATCCCACATGGGGAGGCTGAGGCAGGAGGATCATTTGAAGTTCAAGAACAGACTTACCTTATAGGTAAGTCGTTACAAAGTGAGTTTAAGGCCAGCCTAAACTGCATAGTGAGACTTTGTCTCAAAAAGACAAAAATAGGCCTGTGGTGCCAGCCCCTCCCCTAGGGAGTGCTGAGACTGTGATTAAGACTGGGCATGGTGGCTCTGACTTGTAATCCCAGTGCTTGGGAGGCTGAAAAACAGGAATGATCACTAAATGTCCGATCTGTGTAGTGAGATCCTATAGACGCTGTCCTAACTACATTTTTTTAAAAAACGATAAAGGGCTGGGGAGATAGCTCAGTAAAATAAGTGCTTCCCTGGCAAGCGCAAGGGCCTGAGTTTAATCCCTGGCTCTGCCAAAAAAAAAAAAGTCTTCTTAGTGTGCATAGGGTTTTACTTTGGGTGATGAGACTACTTTTGAACTAGACAGAGGTCACAGTTGTGCTGTATCATTGTATTGAACTGTTAACTCTGAAATGGCTAATTTCATTATGTGATCTTCAACTCAGTAAAAGAAAAAAAGATGGCTTTAGCTGATCCACCTCTTCCACTTTCCAGTTCTCTGAGCTCAGCCTCTTGGTATTCCTTCAAATCTCCATTCCTCTTTTTCTCCTCCCATGTTTTTCAAACTTGACTAAAAACAAAATAAAAATGAAGCATTAAAAAATGCTTCTTGGGCTGCAGGCTGGCTTTGCCCTCTGCCTGCTTTCTTTCTGAGGTAGCAGGTCCAATGGCTGGTGGCTGTATGAGTCATTTCCTGTCCTGAGACATAATAACAGACACCTACAACTGAAGAGGAGGGGCTCTTTTGGCTCACAGTGTCAGGGAACTCAGTCCATGGTTGGCCATCTCCAAGGCAGGAATAGGATGCAAGGGTGTGGCAGTATAAAGCAAGGGTGTGGTGTGTAAAGATGTGTAGTTCATGGTTCCTGAGAAGTGGAGCAGGTACCAGTGCCCAAGAGTGGGGCACTCAGGGCCATACAGCCCCCAAGGTCATGGACACACCCAGAAGGGTGCTAGGCATTTCTTAATCCGGTTAAGCTGACGTATCATGATTAATGGTCACAGCGGTGTGGAACATTGGGGCAGGTACCTTGAGCTCTCATATAGGTTGTGCCACTTGTCACTATGGTGATCTTGGGCAAGTTCCTTAATTCCTGTGTCTTGGTATCGTTTACTGCGAATGGGGACGGGGAGATGGACCTTATAGGTAAGGACTGTGAGGCCGTTAGGAGTCAGTGCTCAACGGTGTAAGCCCAGTGCAAATGTAGCTACAGTCGTTAATATTTAAGGAGCTGGGTTCATGGCTAGCAATTTGTTGTTATAAAATCCAATTCGCTGCAGAGGCATGTGGGCAAGAGGCTGCTCCCCATCTCAAGGGCTAGCTTTTAATTCTCAGTCTCTTATTGGCAGCGATTGGGTCTAAATTCTTGCACTTAGTGAGTCTTGTTAATGGGAAGACTAATAATCTTAGTCTTCATGGGAAGTATAATAATCTTAACGTCAATGTCTGATAATAGTCTCAAAAGCAAAAAAAAAAAAAAACCGCAAAAAAAGAATTTATTAAAAAAAAAAAAAAAAAGGGCAAGGGAGGTAGCTTCAGTGGCATAAGTACTTGCCTGGCAAACACAAGATCCCAAGTTCAATCCCAGTACTGAAAAACAAAAAGTATTTTAGGGGCTGGGAGATGGGAATTGGAATAGGCACTTCCTTGGCAAGTCAAGGGCCTGAGTTTAATCTCCAGTTCCGCCAAAAAACAAAACAAACAAACAAAAAAAAAAACAATGTTTAGGGCAGGGGAGATGGCTCAGAGGAGAAAGTGCTTCCCTGGCAAGTGCAAGGGCCTGAGGCCTGAGTTCAATCCCCAGTTCCGTGCCCCCACCACAAAAAAAAAAAAAAAAAAAAAAAAAGCAAAAGCCAGAGCTCTCCTGAGGTGCTGGTGCATGTCTGTAATCCTAGCACCCACTGAGGCAGGAGGACTGCTGAGAGTTCAAGGCCAGTTTGATCTACACAGTGAGTTCAATTAAGTTTTGAAGATAGCAAGGCCCTGTCTCAAACAAAACAACTAAAAAAGCCACAGCTGACATAAAAGACCCCAACTGATCCCATTGGGCCAATAAGTGCTCCTCAGTAGAAGACCCAGGACAGAAGTGATCCAGCTTAAAGTTGAGACTCCTGGGTTGTGCAGAACTTGGACCAATCACTCTTAGTCTCTGCACTGGGGGCGGGACCAATGTACCAACTCCCCAGCTGGGAGCATGCGCATCTGTGAAGGATGGGAAGTCCTTGCCTTCCCTAGCAGGATTCACCCTGAGGTTGGGAAGTACATTAAACAAGGAAGCAGGAAAAAATCCTGACAGGGTACGGGGCAGGAGGAGGAAAAATGAGAGCTGTGGGAAGGGGAAGAGGCTGTGCTGGCGTGCGCTGCTGATGGTGTAGGAAGAACCTGGTAGTCTGGTGTATGCGTTCTGCCACGATGCCCCACAACCCCGCCCTCCGGTTTAATGTTTTTGAATCCCTTTTCAGCCCTGTACACACAGATGGCATTTTTGTCCTTTTTTGTATAAGCAGGATCTCACTATGTGATTCAGATTGCCTTGAGCTCACTTTGTAGCCCAGGCTGGTCTCAGACTCGTAAGGGTACTTCTGCATCAGCCTTTTAAGTGCTGAGATTACAGGCTTGTACCCAGCAGATCACATTTGTTTTATTGGCTTCATGATATGTCATATATCAGTGACCCATAGTGTACTGTTTCCCTGTCGTTGGACACTTAATTTTATGTATTTGGCCAGTTATTTCTAGAGCATGGGTGTCTAACCCTTTGGCTTGCCTGGGACACAGTGATTGAAGAGTTGTCTTGCACTGCATGTAAGATACAAAATATAGTTAATATATAAGTAGTGAAACTTCTTTTATTTTAAAATATTTTTATTATAATATATAAAGGAGAAGGCAAATATCTCAGTTATTCTTTTCTTGTTGCTGGGATAAATACCTGACACCTTAAATGAAGGAAGGAAAGGTTAATTTAGCTCACAGTTACTGGAGGTTTCAGTCCATACTCAGCTGGCTCCAAGGCAGAGAGGCACAGGTCAGAGAGCAGCCTTTCATGGCGGTGGCAAAGAGCAAAAAGAAAGAAAGAAAGAAGCAAAATGGAGAAACAGCAGCAACAAAGGGGAGAGAGGGGAAGTCTGTCTCGTGTTACATTCAGGCTATCCACCTCGAACAGGGTGTAACACTCACACTCATAATCCCAGCAGTACTGAGAACCCATGATCCCATGAGTTAATCTCATGAAAGTGTTACTGTCTCATCTTATAGTGATGCATGTGTGCCTGTGTTTATGCACAACCCATAGGTCAGTTCCTAATAGCTAAATCTTGGAAGTGGCTTTCTGTCCATCAGCAGATGAATGGGTGAAGAAGACGTGGTAATTGCACAATGGAGCACTCGCTCCTCTCACACAAAGACAAACCGGAATCAAATGGATGCACTTCAGTCCTAATGCTAAGTGGAACAAATCAGACATACAAGCTTTTGTGTCGCATTGCTTCTCCTACATGATAAACTGAGAGCAAAACAAAAGACAAGCAACAACAAGTAGGGAGGTGGATCATTCTTGGAGAGGGAGAGGACCCAGGGATGGAGGGAAGAACCAGAAAAAAGGAATTGGAATGTGATGTGGGCATGCACCACCTCTGTACAAGGAGTGTGAATACCATGTGCTGCCAACATGCACACACAAAAGAGAGGGATTGAAGGGTGTCTGGAAGGGGGAGGAAAGGGAAAGGACATAAACAAGGAATTAAGTTATGTGCATACGTTGACTTCCCATAAGGAATATAAGCGTTAAGTTACCACATCAGGATAAAAATAGAAAGCACCGCTGGGGGTGTAAATTAAGACAGGAACAAGATGATCAGGTGTAGATCACAAGTGCTAGCCTCTGTTAAGTCCCTTTCTACCCATGTAAGGTCTCTTAACCTCTCCAAGGCTCAACTTCCACCTCTTTGTAATAAAGATGATGATAATCAGGTCCACCTTGGAAGCTGCTAGGAAAAGTAGTATCTATGTATGTGAAAAACAAGCTAGGTAAATGCAAAGTGATCCAAAACCCTTCCTCCAGCGGCCAGTGGCCAGCGTGCAAGGACCGAAAGCAGAGCCTTTGCTCCTTGTTATGATTTAGGTCTGGATGTCCCCCCAAAGGCTCAGGCAGCCATGGGACAGACTTTCAGAGTTTTGATTGGTTCATGGTCCAATGCTGGGATTATAGATGTAAGTGCCACAGCCACCATGGGACACACTTAATGTGTCCTGGGACCCATGTATGTACGGGTCCCCTGCATACAACACAAGGGAGGGAAAGAGGCTTGCTCTCTGCTGCTGCACCTCCATTTGTGCTCTTTCTCTTTTGCTGTCCCCTAACTCCCATCCTGCCACAAACAGCTGCCCTCTGCCATGTGCTGCTCTGCGTTGGAGCCAGTTAAGTATGGTCTGAAACCCCACAAACTGTGAGCCAAATAAACCTTCCTTAATTCTGGGTGTCAGCAAGGACAGGCTAGCAACCAGGACATTCCTCCTCTGTACCTGGATGTTGGCTTGCCCTTGTCACCTTCCCGGGCTGCCCAAGGAGCGTAGGTGTCTTGTGCTCCTCCCCCCTCACTTAATGCCAGCTGTTCAAGGAAGGCACTGTTGTCACCTCAGTTTTCTAAAGGAGGGAGGATAATTTCATCTTCTGCTGTTGTTTTATTGTTCTTTTCAATTGCAGCAAGTTGAAAAATAATTGCTATAAAATCTTTTAAGTCTTTCAGGGATAGAAATGTTTTATTTAGCAAGTTATTTCGATCATATCTTTGAATATAGAGGCCCACAAGGGTAGGGACCAAATCTGTTTAATTACCAAAGCTTCGGAATTGCCTGCTTAAGCAATAACAACAGCAACAACAACCCATTTGGGCTCAAATGTTGGAGCAAAGTAAAGGGAGAGAAAATGTCAGCTAATGAAAGAATATGTATAAAGCACTTATGCAAGGTATGGTTGAAAATAACAGTCCTTTTTTTGTATTTTTGAGTCAGGGTCTCTCTATGTAGTTCAGGCTGGCCTTGAACTCACTAGGTAGCCCAGGCTGGCCTTGAACTCACTAGGTAGCCCAGGCTGGCCTTGAACTTGCAGTGAACCTCTTTCAGCTTCCCAGGTGCTGGAGTACAGGCCTACACTACCATGCCTGGCTGGCACGTGCTTAAACAGTTATGGTAAAAGACACATTGATATTAATCCCCTTAAAATACTCCCCCTCACTATTTATGTATGTGTGTATTTGATACAGGGTCTAGCAAGGCAATTTAGACAGATTCATAGAACTCCTCCTATCTCAGCCTCCCCAGCGCTGGGATTACAGGCACCACACCCAGTTTCAGTCAGCACAGCATACCTGGGGTACCAGGGCTGTCATGGCATGCAGTACTGGGGATCCAACTCAGGTCCTTGTGCTTGCCAGGCTTAGACTGCTT
>PVKA01015857.1:20201-49207 GCA_004027165.1 Ctenomys sociabilis
TCTCTCTCTCTCTCTCTCTCTCTCTCTCTCTCTCTCTCTCTCTCTCTCTCTCTCTCTCTCTCTTTCTTTCTCTTTTGCAGAACTGGGAATTGAACTCAGGCCCTTGGCAAGCGTCTATTCTACTGAGCCATCTCCCCGGCCCCTAGAAATCGTCTTTTCTGCACATCTTTAGTTGCACTGTTTCTGTTACCTGGATGTTCTAGATCAATTTCATGGTCTTTTGATGTGGAAGAGCCAGAAGCTCCACGTGCTTGAGTGTGTGTTTCCATTGGATCATAGCTTAGTTACTTCTCTCCTCTCTGAGATGCAATACTGAGAGGAAGAGCAAGAACGAGAGCCGGAGCGAGAATGGGAGTGAGAGTGAGAGCGAGAGCCGGGTAGATACACCAGCCCAAGCTTTCCTCCCACTGTTAGCTGTAAGCTCATCAGTGACCTCCTGTTGAGTGTCACACCCTATGATCCAGTTAACCCCCTAAAACCCTAAGAGTGCATAACATTTTTTGGGAGACATATAGATGCAAACTGCAACATCTAGCACTCAGCAGCACCATTCATCAGATGTTTTTGAATCCCACCTTGTAAAGACACCCATAGGAGAGGGGTTCCAGAACTGCCCCAGAAAGTGCCAAGAATGATGGGCTGGGTGTGTTCAAAGCAAGAAGGAATATTTTTGAGAGTGACTAATGGCAATGTGTGTTAGTGTCAGAAATTCTCAAAAATTCAAATATCCATTGTATTTTTTCATCACTCTTGTACTACCTGGTATCCAACGGACGTGTAATTGAGGCTTGTTATCACCACACAAGTCAAATAGGACTTGGGAGGTGGTTCCAAGGTGGCAGGTAGAAAGGGTACGATAAAGGAGAAGATGGAGCAAAATGGTGGGGAGACGATGTGGCCAGGGAGGACTCCTCAGAGGTGGATATAAGCAAGAGACACTCAAAAACGGGTTCCTGCGGGGTGTGGTGGCACAAGCCTATAATCCTGGCACTCAGGAGGCTGAGGCAGGTGAATTGTGGTGAGTTCCAGACCAGCCTGGGCTACAAAGGGTGCTCAAGGCCAGCCTGAATAGTGTAGCAAGACCTGTCTCAAAAAGACAACGAACAAAACACAGGGGTTCCTAATATTTAGTTTGTGGCCAGTGTCACTCATCTTGGATTGATTGATTGATTCCATTCAGAGTCTCATTACACTGCTGGGGCTCATAAAGATCTCTTTTCAGCCTCCTCAGTGCTGGGATTACAGGCATGTGCCATGACGCCCAGATTCAGGACCAGAAAGGCATGTGGTAGTGGGAATCGATCCCAAGTCCTTGCACTTGGCAGGCAGGTGCTTAGAATGCTGAGCTATCTCCCCAGCCCCTTACCTTGCTTTTAGATCTTTAGTTCTAAAAGAATCAGCTATGTTCCTGGCCCCAGTGTTTGTGCTATTCTGAAGAGTTCAAGCATCCTGGAGCTTCCGGCATATGTGGGGTGAGGTGGGCAGCCCAGCCAGAAGGGGTAGAAGGTTCAGTACGGCGAACCTCACAGAGCCACAGGTTATAAGGAGAAAGACAGGTGTCCCAGAAAGCACAGGGTACTGGGGCAATACAAGTTTTTCTCATATACAGGATACAAGCTCAGGACTTGCTTTTTATTAAATGTTAAAAGATAAAGAATTCTCTGGGGGGCTGAAAGACTTCAAGGACATCAAGACAATCACGCCATTGTGCTTCCTGTGATTATTTTATATAGCTTGTGTTTATGTCATGTACTTCCTGCTGGAGTTTACAGCTTTGGAGCTATAAACTGTGACAGATGGATTAAATTTACATGGTATTTTAGATATATGAATTAATTTCCTCTGCAGTGACTCACTGGAAGTGTCGAAACCTTTTGTAGTAGGTGACAAGCATCCCTCACCCACTTTCCTAGAGCCAGCTACTCACGGTAAATATTTGCTGTCAAATGGGAAAGCCTGGCTTAGGAAATTTGTTAAAAGCCACTTTTGGGGGCCAGCAAGATAGCTCAGCAGACCTCATCCCTGCTTAGGCAAGCCAGGGACCACAGTTAGATCCCCGGCACCACATGCTGCACTGGTCCTGCCCTTTGGGCAGGCTGAGTGGCACACGCCTGTAATCCCAGTGCTGGAGGGAGGCTGGAAGCAGGAAGATCACCAGGAGTCCAAACTGCATACGGAGACCCTGGAACAACCAAATGCATTTTTAAAAAAGAAAAAAACCACTTTTGTAGCACCAGAGAGAGCTCAGCAGACTAAGCACCTGCTTAGGTAAGCACAGGGACTGGTGTTTGATCCCAAGAACAACATGCCATGCTAGCCTCGTCCCAAAGCACGCTAAGCCAGCCACTGAGATGGGGTGTGGTGGCACATGCCTGTAATCCCAGGGTTGGGGAGGCTGAAAGCAGGAGGATCACTACCAGTTCTGACCTGTGTAGTGAGACTCTGTACCAAATACAGAAAAGCCACTTCCGCTTTAGCTTAGATTTTCATCAAGCCAAATAACTTTGACCTTTACAAAAAAATTGGGGGCCAGGGAGATGGCTCAGTAGAATAAACACTTCTTTGGCAAGCATGAGGGTCTGAGTTCAATCCCCGGTTCCACCAAAAATAAAAAAAAAAAAAAATAAAAATTCAATTCTTATTTCTGTAAAAGCAAAAGCTACATTTTTAAAAACTCAAAATTCAGTTTGTAACTGTCTGAAAGTGCATGTCTATCATAGCCTTCAAAAGGTTTCCTCTGACTACAAAAAAGCTTTTGAAGCAGGAGCAGAAATATTGAAACAGTTTTTAACAAAGGCAGAGGAGATTTTTTTTTGTTTTTCATGAAATTATATTTCCACTTGCCAAGCACTGTTGCTCCCTCCGGGGAGGTAAATGCTATGTCTGTGGCACGGAATGTCTTAGAAAGAGAAATTTGAGAAGACAGCTCTTTTTCCACAGTGACAAGAATCAGACTTGAATTATTCATCAAGTGGAGGGGACTTCTTTATGGTTAACCAAACTCAGAGTATAATGTAGCAAAATTCTCAAAGAAAATATTATTCTTAATATATCTGACACTTGAAGGATTCAGTATTTTTTGGTTTTTAGAACGAAATCTAAACTACCATTTAGCTACCTGGCTGTAAGTTATAGAATAAAAATATATATATATTTTTTATTTCTCTAGTGGCTTTCATAGACAAGTCAAATATTTACAAGGATATGTTAAGGTGGCTAGACAAGGGAAGGATTATTACTTGTCATATTTTCATAAAAGCAAAAACACTTGACTTCCTTGTGTATTGTGTGACCCAGGTGGTGGCTGCTGGGATTGGAGGGTCACTGCGAAGCCGTCTGGATGCCCTGTTGCTCCAGACTGCTGTGGGCCGTAGCCCATGGTGTTCTTGGGCCACTTAGATTTGGCTGGCTTTGTAGCAAAGACTAAAAGGAATTTAGATGTTGGCACGAGTCATGCCAGGCCACAATCACGTATGTAAACAGTTTATTAATTAGAGTAACAGCGAATGCTTGCTTAGCAGTGACTGGGCACTGGGCACCAGCTGTTAGGTGACTGCTTCCTCTCGAAGCCATACAAGTCACCCTACAGTCACAAAGCCACAGCCACAACTCCAGCTCCACGTTGCCCCTGACCATGATGGATCGCCCACCTGTGGCATTGGTGAGAAGGGAAAGCTGAAGGGCCCCGACACTGGTGGAAAGGAAATAAGGAGACTGGTTTCTTTCTTTTTTTGTGGCTGGCTCAGCCCACCCTGGGGGTGGGGCTGGCAAGGCATGTGCTGATGGGGATCGAACCGCCCATCGTTGTAGGCTTGCAGCTTGCCTAAGCAGGCGCTTTAGACCACTGAGCTACCTTGCCAGCCCAAGAGGGTCAGGTTTCTGAGAAGCTCTCCTGAAGGTCTGCAGGCCGCCACCTGGAAGTGCAGGGATTTGTGTCTGAAACTGGTGAGAGACAGGCAACAGACAGAAGCCAGCACCATTCGCTCCCCCTGCTGTGGCGCAGTCCTGAGCGGTGATCCCCTCCTGTCCCCTCTGAGGGAACGCACTCCAAGATCAAGCCAACAAGCTTCACTGCGCGGGAAGCCATGTTGGTAGCACATTCCTTGTTATTTGTTTCTGTTTCATCCCTCCTTCACTTCCTTTCCCCCCACACTTTCCTTCCTGGAATTTCACCAATCAATAAAGCATTGATCACACACACACACACACACACACACACACACACACACACACACACACACACACCCCTTTGTTTTCTTTGAGCCCTAGGCTAAGAAAATGACCTTCACAGTGGGATTTCAGAACTGAATAGCTCCTTTGCTCAAAGCAAGTTGCTGGGCTGTTAGACCAGGGGCCTGAGACTTTAAATCCTGAAATCTCCTTCTGGGGTGTGGGTTTCCCCCATGAGAAAACTGTTGGTGCTTCTACCAGCCTGGCAGGTGGCCGTGAGGATGAGCAAGGATCCATCCACATGCACCTGCCTGAAGACGCTGAAGAAAACTCCTTCCTATTTCAGTAAAATTCACTTAGACACATAGATTTCATCTCAAAGTTAATGTTTCTTTTGCCTAAAGCAATCTTCCCTCTAGACACCTGTCTTTCCCTCGGTACCTGCCATTCTTTCTGGCATTTGGCCTGTGAACTTGTCATACTGGGTTCTGCATATTTCCATATTTAATCAGCTACTAGGTCTTGTCTTCTTCCGTCACCCCCAGTCTTCTATTTTAGAATTTCCCTCTTAGATAAATGCCATTGTCCTCAGCCGGACTCAGTATCACTCTACTAATGTCAGTTCCTCATGCCCATTCCTCCATAGGGCCATATTAACCATGGAATGAAGTCTAAATTCCTTAGTATATATTAAAAGCATCTACTCTCTGGCCTTATAGATGCCAGGTTTAGCAAATAAAAATACAGAATGCCCAGCTGATTTTGAATTTTAGATGAATGAACAATTTCTTTCTTAGTATAAATATGTCATATGTAGCATTTGGAGCACACTTAAAATAATAAATTATTCATTATTTATCTGAAATTCGAATTTATCTGAGCAATATATACCTCATCTGGCAAATTCATTGGCCTTTCTCTCTCTCCTCGGTCCTATAATTCAATAGTCCCCCGAAGCTCTGCTCTGTGTGCCCGGGGGTGTCACACTGTTCATTGTTCATACCTTGGGCTCAGGTAGTCAGTGGGGGAGTACTATATCGTCTTTTTTTTAATGTATCAGTACAAGGTCTATGGGGTCTCACTGCACAGGTCCCACTCACAGTGATCCTCTGTTTTTAGTCTCCCAAGCACTGGGATTACAGGTGTGTGCCACCACAACCCGTCTCAGTCTCTGTCTCAGTGTGCCTCATGCTCTGTGTCATCTTTAGAATCAGAGAAATGTGAGTTTGACCCTCTGCTGTCTTGCGTACCAAGCCCCGTGATGGACAGCCAATCCCTGCAACCTCAGTTTTCTCCTCTGTAGCTAGACAAGTTCTGACGGGAAAGAGTGGCTGTAAGGACCAGAGCCACACAAGACCCAGGACAGTAGCTAGGGTTTGTATCTAGATGGCTCCCCGTGCCTCACGTGCCCATCAGTGGGGCTTTCAGGAGGTGATCAGACCCCTGGGACATGACACTGAGTAGTAAATTCCCCCTCTGATGAAGTTATAGCTCAGTGTGACGTGGGAGGTGAAGCCTGGTGGGGGGGGCCGTGGGGGTGTCGCCTGGAAGGGCCTTCTCCCTCCTTCCTCCTTGCTTTCTCTCTCTGCTTCCTGTCCCAAGCTGGGGCCAGCCAGTTCTCTGCCTTGGAGCCAGCCGACCAGGAAGTAGAGCCTTTACAAACTGTGACCCAAAATAAACCTCTCCTTTAGCATTGTGGGTGTCTAGTATTTGGCCTCAGTGATAAAGTAACTGGCAGCAGTTCAGGTCTATGTCATGTGTGAGCCAACTGCCGTCACTGCCAGGAGTTCTGTACAGGCAGACAGACCCGTGTCAGTCAATCCTTTGGGTTCCTGATTGTATGAAACTGATCATGATTTGCTACAAAACAATGTGTTAAGATTGAAGTTGGGTCAGGCATGGTGGTGCACACCTGTAATCCCAGCACTGAGGAGGCTGAGGCAGGAGGATCTTTGAGAGTTCGAGACCAGCCTGGGCTACAAAGTGAGCTTAAGGCCAGTTTAAGCTGCATAACAAGACTGTTTCAAACAAGTAAACAAACAAATAAAAACAACAACAACATAAAGATTAAAGCTGGAAGTGGCCTGAGTTTGATGGAGGCAGGGAATCTCCTTGGGTGCATTCACCTTCCTAGGACAGGTTTCCAGCAGCAGGAATAAAACAAAGCTGTGTTTTGGGGGATCCATGCTCCCAGAGCAAGGGGCTTGCCAATGCGGGGGCCATTGTGCCCCCACTGGCCCTCAGGTCCTCTATCCTAGAAAAGCTCCTGTCCTCTCCCCTTCTCAAGCTCGGTCCCGTGTCACTCTCATTACTACTAGTGTTTAAAAGGGCTAGATGTCTTCAGGGTGTTGTCATACTTGCTGTCTCCTTGTCTGGATACTAGGCTTGGTTTACTCCTGAATAACTCTGAAAAGAGCACTTTCAACCTCCCAGGCACCCCTTGGCTGTCAGATTCAGTACATTGTGTATGTGTGTGTGTGTGTGTGTGTGTGTGTGTGTGGGTGTGTGGGTATGTGGGTGTGTGGGTGTGTGTATACATGTATGCATGTGCTGGGGCTTGAACCCAGGGTTGTCACCCTGAACTATATATCCCTAGCCCTTTTCATTTTTTAGCTGTCAGAGTCTCACAAGTCCCCAAGCTGACCAGGCTGGCCTTAGACTTTCAGTCCTCCTTCAGCCCCTGCTTTGTTGCTGTAGGTGAAACCTCAGGCTGCAGTCTTCAGGCAGACCCGTGTCCACAGCGCCCTCTTCTGGTTTCTCCTGCTTCTCCGGCTGTCCCTTCTAAGTCTCCTCTTCCTGCTCTGGGTCCATCCTTCTGAGTAGGGGGGAGGTGCAATGAGGAAGCCCAGCTCCTCCCTCCCTAAAGTCCCCTGACAAAGGTAACAGTATGAAGACAGGGAAATAGTTTAGTATGCAGGAAGACAAGCAGCAATTTCCTATCAACTAGGGTCCGGCCAGGGATCGGGGCTCTGTGGTGACGCCCTGCTCAATCTCTAGAACCAAGCAACCCTGAGAACCAGAACTAGAAACGCTGGTGTCTCTCCTCATAGGACGGGGCTTGGACTGAAAGCAGCCACCCCGTGCCACCGTCCCTCTGCAGGAGGACAGGGGAACCCGAAAGCGGGAGGCAGCCTAGCCAGGGAGGCTCCATGCTAGCAGCAGGGCAGGGAAGTGGCTGCAGCCCGCTGGGAAGGCCACCCAGTGACCCCCGCTGTCACACTGGAGACACTGGCCTCCTTCCAGAGCATAAACAGCCAGCAGGCAGAATCCCCGGGGTGCGGCCTCAGCCCCCTGTTCAGGGTCCGGGGCTGTGGTTCCCAGGACCAGAGCAGGCACCCACTGCCTGCCCGCTCCCACTCCCTGGTACTTGGAACGACTTACCCACTTGCCCTCTCTGTTGGCCTCCAGAACCCTCACCCGGCCACCTGCTTCTTGGGGCTCGGACCGCTCGTGTGCTCAGTTCTCCCGTCTGGTTCGTGCTGCTACCTCTATCTGGTGTAAAACGCTTTCTCCTTCCCCATGGAAAGCAATCTTGGCAGCTCTAGTACCAGCCATCAGAGAGGACTGTTGGAGACTCCAACTCTGTAGTATTAAAAGCTTGTGTGGGACATGGTGGGGCACATCTATAATCCCAGTATTCAGGAGGCTGAAGCAGGAGGATCACTGTTAGAGGATAGCCTGGGCCATACAGTGAGTTCAACGCCACCTTGAACTGCATAGTGAGGCCCTGTTTCCCCCACCCCCTCCAAAAAAAGGGTTTGTGTCCTGGGGATTACCAAGCTCTTGAGGAAGATGAAACAGCGGTAGAATAATGGAACGTGTTCCTCAATAGGTGACAAAGTTGGAAGGTCAACAACTCACAGCGACAGAGCCCACCCTGGGGGTAAAACAGGGAGCTCCCCCGCCTAACTGTGATTATAGTGACCTGGGCTAGGTCTGCTGGAGATCACAGGGAAGAGGCGCTCAGGCAGCCCCAGTGCGGCCAGAAAGCATCTGAGGCAGACAGAGCATGGCGCGCAGCTGGCCACGGAACGTGGCGCTTGGCTGTGAGGGAGCAGGGCCGCGCCGCAAGCGCAGTGTGTGTGGCTGCGGCATGGACGCCAGCGTCTCTATTTGAGTGCACTGAGTTCATCCGGAGGACCTGCCGCACGGTAGAGTTAGGTCCTATCGTAACAGGTTGATAGGAAATGTTAAATTCCGGGTTTTTTCTATAACTTTGAGCTAACGATTAGTGGAATATCATCTAGATTGCAGTGTGGACGTTGAATGGGAGACGCTCGAGTCTTCACCAGGCTTATCCAGCCTGTGAGCCACGGGTAGGGCAGGTGTCTGTTATAATCAGACACTTTTTAAAAAAAAAAAATAAATATATATATTGGGATTAAACCTGAAGGGCTCTCCCCGCAAGCTATATCTACAGCCTCTTCCTTAATTTTTTTTTTATTTTGAGACAAGGCCTTGCTAAGTTGTCTGGAACTTGTGATCCTCCTGTCTCAGCCTCCCATATATGTATTCTATATGCAGCCCAAGATAGTTCCTCTGAGCTCAGGGTGGCCTGAGTGAGCCGGGCATGGCTTCCCAGGCTTAGCTTTTCAGTCAGAGGACTGCCTGTTACATTAGTCCAAAGGCACCATGGCCTTTGACCCATCTGTGCCTCCCTCACCCCGTCACCAGCGCGAGGCCCGCCCATAGTAATGGTTTACGGTTGGCCCCTTCTCTAGGGAATGGCCTCCGCTGAGAGCAGCCCCTCCTCACCCAAGAAGTTAGGACGCCTCCCTCAACCCCAGCCCCCAGCCAAGGACCTCCTGTTGAGGGGTGGGGAACGGGTTACAAGGGATGGAACCCTCTTTCCTACAGCGGGGTCAGCTTCCAAGTGACATCTGAAGCTTCAGATGTCTCTGCATGGTTCGGGCCACTCCTGACCTGCCCCAAGCGCACTCTTTACGGGGCTTTTTCCTTTCCCTTCTCGCTCCCTCGCAGGTTTTTTTTAAGACTCAGCCCCTCGTAGGTCACACACGTTCGGACTTTGCTTCCGGGGAGATGACTTAAGCTATCTAAAAGTTCGTGTGGTGGAGATGCTAAAGACACAGAACCCAGGAACCCAGGGAGTCAGAACGAGGCTGCTAACCAGGCGGGGGAAGGAAGCAGAGACCCAGGGAGTCAGGGTGGAGGAGGACATGGGTTTAGTTTGGGGCACGCTGATTTGGTGATACTCTTTTTTTTTTTTTTTTTTTTGTCTTTTTGAGACAGGGTCTCACTATGCAGTTCAGGCTGGCCTTAAGTTACTTTGAGCTCAGGCTGCTCTCGAACTCACAACAATCCTCCTGCCTCAGCCTCCCGAGTGCTGGGATTACAGGCATGTGCCACCACGCCCGGCTATGGTGATACTCTTTAAAAATATTTTTAGGGGGTCGGGGAGATGGCTCAGTGGAATAAGTGCTTCCCTGGCAAGCACAAGGGCCTCAGTTCAATCCCTGGTTCCACAAAATAAATAAATAAATAAAATAAAGATCTTTTTTTTCTTGGTGGAACCAGGGATTAAACTCAGACCCTTGCACTTGCCAGGAAAGCGCTTATTCTACTGAGCCATCTCCCCAGCCCCTCTTTACAGATCTTAACCACATTTTTTTTTCCATTTTAGTGAGAAATTGCTTAATAATTTTTTCATACTATTTTAGCAAGGTAGTTTTCTTTTTCCTGACTCCAGGAGTGCTTAGCACCTGCTAGGCCAGTGCTCTTCCACTGAGCTATGCCCCGCCCCTGAGTTAGAGCTGGCAGCCTCGGTAGGAGGAGTAGGGAACTGCATTTTCCTCGGTCCTTTTGCGAGAGGTGACCTATATTTTTCTAGGCTGGAGGGTTAACAGATTCAATGTTGAGGTCACCTCAAGCAGTGTCAACATCGCTACTAGTGACAGATGGGGCTCTTTGGGTTCTCCAGAGGACCCCCATTTTCAGATAGGAAAACGAAGACTCAATGGCACAATTCCTGTTAGTTAAATCTTAATTTTTTTTTTTTTTTTTTCCGGAACCAGGGGTTGAACTCAGGCCCTTGCGTTTACCAGGGAAGCACTTATTCCCCTGAGCCATCTCCCCAGCCCTGGTAGTTAAATCTTGGAAGCAGCTAAATATCCATCAACAAATGAAGGGATGAGGAAAGTGTATCATTACTACACAGTGGAATACTATGCTGCTCCAAAAAGGGTTACATTTGAGTCATTTGTAGAAAAATGGATGCACTAGAAAAGTATAATGTTGGGCCAGAGAGATAGCTTAGTGGACCAAGAGCCTGCTTAGGCAAGCACAGGGACAGGGACTTGATTCCCAGTACTGCATGCTGTGCCACCCCCCCCCCCATGCACTGTGCTGGCCACCGAGTCCAGGCATGGTAGCACACACCTGTAATTCCAGCGCTGGGGAGGCTGAAAATAGAAGGATCACTATGAGTCCAAGCTGTGTAGTAAGACTCTGTACCAAATACACAAAATTAAAGAAAAAAATGTCAAGTGAAATAAACCAACACACAATACTCATATGAGAAACCTCAAGCATAGCTGGACAGGTGGCTCAGTGGAATAAGTGCTTTGCTGGCAAGCGCAAGGGCCTGAGTTGAATTCCTAGTTCTGACAAAAAAAAAAAAAAAAAAAAAAAAAGGATCAAAATAAAAGAAGGATAATAGGAGACCTGAAGATAGGTCTGCAAATTGGAAGGGAACGGAAAGATGAAGGGAGTGGCAGGGGAGGGGAAGGGCAAGGGACATAGAAAGGGTGGAGGTATGTTGTGGATGCCACAGCTCCCCATGATGACCATAATCATTATGTACTGCAAACATGGACTCATAAAAACTAAAAGTTTTTAACACCCTAAGCTCCAGAGAAGTGACAGTAATATAGGCCAAGATTTCAGCAGGTTCCAGGTATGGGGCAAGACACACACGTGCAGCACCGTTCAGTAGCCTAAGTGTTATTACTAAGAAACCAGAAGCCAGGGCGGGGGAGAAGGTTCGGTGGAATAAGCTCTTCCCTGGCAAGTGCAAGGGCATGAGTTCAATTCTCAGTTCTACCAAAAAAAAAAAAAAAAAAAAAAAAAAAAAGAAGAGGAAACCAGAAGCCAGGCTAAGCGAGTCGCATGCCAGTGAGCTGGGACCTTGCCTGACCTGGACTTCACCTGCTTAAGTAGGTAAAACAATTACCACACAAAGGCAAGATCTTTTTTCTTCTTAAAATGCATCACTGTCACTGTATCTTAAACCCCAGGCCCCTGTGTTCTTGGCAAATTTAATTCTGCATCGCCCTGGGGTGGCACAAATTTACCCCTCTGGTTCCCGCTTATTCTGTCTGCTGCACCCAATAGAAAACTTTAGTTCAGGGGCCAGTGAGATAGCTCAGCAGACTGAACACCCCTAGGTAAGCTCAGGCAAGCGTAGGGACAGAGGTTCGATGACGGTAGCTCACTCCCCGGCAGCATGTGCCTCAGCAGGCTGCCCCCAGGGCAGGCTGGACCTGTCAGAGTCCAGGCACGCTGGTAATCCCAGCACTGGGGAAGCTGAAAACAGGAGAATCACTATGAGTCCAAGCTGCATAGTGAGACCCTATAACAACCAAATACATTAAAAAAAGAAAAAGAAAAGAAAGAAAGAAAACTTTAGTTTCAAGAAAAACTTCTACTGGAGACTCTCCGCCCTGTGGGAGTGAGGGATGCTGCGTGTACAGCTCTTTGGGTAGCAGCAAGTTGTGAGGTAGGCAGCGAGGCAGCGGTGGGAGGAATTTGGAACGTGAAGCTGGAAACTCCAGGAACAACCCTTACCAGTCTGTGTGGGTGCAGTGTGCTCTAAGTCCTTCTCCCAGAGACCCCCAGCTTTAGGAGTGACAGGTGACCTTTGAACCCATGAATAATCATCTTGTACTGGAGTCCTAACTGCTACTCAGAGCAAGTGTCTGGAGTCCATGACTGGCCTGTTATTTCTTTTTGCCCTCTTCCCACCCCTTCCCTCCCCTCCTCTCTCTCTTCTCTTCTCATTACCTTCTTTTTTTTCTTGCATGTCCAGTCCCTGTTGCACTGAACTGGGACAACTAGGGCAGAATCTGATTCATACATAGGTGTGGACTAGTTCTAAAGCTGGATTTAAGTTTCATGTCAATTTTCTTTTTTTTTTTTGAGGGGGGGACCAGGGATAGAACTCAGGCCCTTGTACTTGCCAGGGAAGTGCTTATTCCGCTGAACCATCTCCCCAGCCATATGTCAATTTAAAAAAAAAATATTTCTGTTCGAATTTCTATAGTCCATGATTTAAAAAATTGAAACAAAAATAGAGTTAAGAAAAATTTTTCTACGCTTAACTTTTAATCTTTCTCCTTTCCTACAGTAATTTGGCATATTTTAAATATTTATACACATGCACAAATGTAAGATATGTGAGTGAGATCTATATTTGTCCCTATAATTTTTCCAAAAAAATTATGAGTGAGATATTTGGTTAGGTATGGTCCTCATCAGGAAACAGAAACCACACATTAAATAGGGAAAGTTTAATATAAAGCATTATTCTACAGTAACAGGGAGGGTCAGAGAACTCAACAGCACAGTGCCTGCCTGGCAAGCACAAAGTTCTAAGTTGGAGTCCTGGTACCAAAATAAATATAATATAATACAATATAATTTAATATAATGTAATAATAGAGACTAATAATTCAATACATAGAATTTTATGTCTTTTTTTTTTTTTTTTTTTTTTTTTTTTTGAGACAGGGTCTCACTGTGCAGTTCAGGCTGGCCTTAAGCTCACTTTGTAGCTCAGGCTGGTCTCGAACTCACAACAATCCTCCTGCCTCAGCCTCCCGAGTGCTGGGATTACAGGCATGCGCCACCACGCCCGGCAATACATAGAATTTTAAAAGGCTACAAAGGCAGCAGGTAGAAGTGTTGCTGGGGTTCTTGGGGGTGCAGTGGGGGTCCTGCCAAATTGGTCAGGAAGCAAGCAGCAAAGTTCTTATGTTTATTAAAGGTACTGATGGTAGGGAAAGAAATATGCTCTGTGGAATGAGTATGAAGTGGTCCTGCACTTGTTGTAGAGATTACATGAAAATCAGCCAAGTAATGACATTATTTTTACTTTAGTATATATTAAGGCTTTATAAACCTTTCCCACACTTTATTTTATTTTTTGTGGCCTGCTCAGCCCACTGTGCGGGTGGGGCTGGCGTGGCATGTGCTATGGGGACTGAACCGTGGTCCCTGCCCGTTTGCCTAAGCAGGCCCTTTAGACTCTGCAGCTACCTTGCTGGCCCATTTTCCTACACTTTTAAAAACACTTCTAAGGCTGGCAAGATAGCTCAGCGGTCTAAAGCACCTCTCAGGGACCACGGTTCGATCCCCAGCACCACATGCCATGCCAGCCCCTCCCCCCAGGGTGGCCTGAGCTGACCCCCCCACCCTCCCAAAAAAAGAATCCGTGATGTGTAGTGAGACACTGTAATAAATAAATGAATTAAAAAAAACAAAAAACACTTCCAATGTTCTTAACCATTTTCTAAACTTGCAAACCTATCTAATTTTAGCAACACAGTGTACCATACAGTACTGCAAAATCCTGTGATGTAGCAAAAAATCAATGGGAAATAATTTAGACTAATTTTTTGCAAAACAGTGCACCATAGTCCAACTGCAAAACAGCAAGGGACTACTGTGCACTCCTCCCAGCGCAGAGCAGGGCAGTGAAAGACCCTGCAGTGGGCCTAAAGGCTACTGTCTTTCCTACGCCCCGGTGACGTCAGTTCTAGGCCATCCTATCAAAACCTTGCTTGATGTGATGCTGTCCCAGAAGAATTGAAGATCACATTTGCTGAGTGGCCCCAGGCTCAGGGCGTGGCCGCTGCTCTGTACCTGTCCCGAATCTCTGTGATTGACAGGCTGGCTGCCCAAGCCCTAATCTTCTGCCTCAGAGGAAGAGTAGCTACTTACAGGGCAGAGGCAGAGGACCCATGAAAGAACAAATTCAGAAGAAATTCTATCCCACCAAGATGGCTAATTAGACCCTACAGGAGGGCGTGGCCTGTTGGAGGAAACAGACTGGAAGGGAGACCCCTCAAGGGATGCTGTTGATACCCTAGGAAGATGCACCAGTGGGGTGCTGTCAGCCATTGATGGCACGCAGCACCATTTAATGTCACAGGGTGAGAGAAAAGAGGAGGGAGGATGAGGGAGGGAGAAAAAAGGAAAGACGTACAGCTTCAGGTTCAGAGACGAGGTTAGGCTGATGGTTAAAAAGCTAAAGCTAATCGTCTGTCTTCCTACCTTATTTGCAAGACACTCTCAAGCTGTAATTTCTCTGAATCATACCCAGTTATGTACTCACTCTTGCTTTAATTAAGATTCATCTCAACTCACAGAAGTAGACGTTGGAGGGGACTTTAGTGACATCGTGCAAGCTCCTGGCTATGCGAGTACATTGATTTATCCCCATTGCCTATCCAAAGTCTTCTTTGGAAAAATGGCAATATTTTAATATTTTAATGCATTCAAAATGCATTAAACCCACAAGGACAAAGAAACTGGAGAGAATGACGACAGTGACCACATTTGGGAGGTCATGGGAGTGTCAGCTGAGGCGGTAGCATGGGAAATCCACAGCGAGCTGGCGTCCAAGACCCCAGGAAACCTGAGGTGCTGGAGGCACCGGGGACTCTGAAAAGTAGGAACTGGCTGAGACACAGACCCCAGTCACTGAGGACCGGGCATTGCAATAGAAGGGGTAATTCGGCAAGAGTCTGTATTAGATCCTTTCTCCACCTCTGCTTGGAGAAGGCTGGAGCCTGGCTCAGCCTCAACTGGTAGGCGACTGGAAAATTCTCTTTGGGAAAACTTAGCAGCTCAGGAGGGGAAGTTATGCAGCTCAGTGGGCTCACTGGGCACTGGCCAGCCCGATCTCCTCTCGGCGCCCGATCTCCTCTCGGCGCCCGATCTCCTCTCGGCCTCGCCCCAGCTCTTAGCATTATTGTTCATTTTGGGTTTCCATTTTCTGTGATGAGCTGGCCCCTCACTAGCATGTCTTTAAGGGCTTGTTTTCTGTTGCCTGAAGGTACAATGTTGTGCAGTGGGTCTCTAGAGCTTATTCATCTTGCTTAATGGTGTTTTCTCCCTGATCTAATTAGATTCTGCTTTGAAATGGATAGGATCGCCTTCAACATCCAAGGCTTCTGTGCCCACCAGAGAAGCCACACCCAACAAGGAACTCAGGAAAATGAAGGCCCTGATGTGGGTAGGAAAGCATGCTTTAAAGAAAAAAAAGGGGAGGGGCTGGGGAGCTAGCTCAGTAGAATAAGCGTTTGCCTGGCAAGTGCGAGGGCCTGAGTTCAATCCCTGGTTCTGCCAAAATAAATAAATAAATAAATAAATAAATAAATAAATAAATAAATAAATATTAATGATTTGTTCTTGTGGGTAAGAAAAGATACAGTATCTCTTCCCCCCTTCAAAATAGCAATTTTTTTTTAAAAGAGATATTCTAAAGGAAAAAGACTGCTGGAAAATTGAAAATGTTATGGTACCAAAATCCTCCCACAGGGAAGGGAGCAAGGGGTATAGCTCAGTGGTAGAGTAGGTGTCAGCATGTGTGGGGCCCTGGGTTCAACCTCTAGCGCCAAATAATGAAAATAAACAGACCCCCTATAACCAAAGGAAAATCGGATGAAGTGACTCTGGGAAGTGAAACTCTGCATCCTGGTGGTTTCCTGTTTGCATTTGGAAGACTTAACCTCTTCAGTCTTGCCCCAGTATAACGGAATTGATGGCAAACTATTACAAGGCAATAAAAGATGTAAATAACTTTTCTATTCTAAGAATTGTCCCCCCAAGTCTCCCTAAAATGAACCTCAAACTATCCAGTGACATCAAGTGAGAATGTACTCCCCAAGGCTCTTTGCACCCCTTGCCACAAAATCCTTGCTCGCTGTGTGTGCCAGCCCTTGCCGGATCCTGTTCAAGCTCGGTAAGGGAAGAACTGTCTTGGGCCAGACTCCCAAACCTCACAAACAGCCAGAGGGTGATGCAAGCCTCTAAATCCAGCGATTCAGAGGCAAGGCAAGAGGACTGGAAAGTCAAGTCCTGCCTGGCCGCTTAGCAAGATCCTATCTCAAAATAATCAGCGGTTCCCTTGAGGGAATTTTGAAAAAGCCAAAATGATTACTTTTAAGAAACTAATATAGGAGGCTGGGTAGATAGCTCAGCGGAGTTCAATCCCTGGTACCAACAAAAAGAAAAGAAAGAAAGAGAGAAAGAAAGAGAGGGAAAATGGATAAAGACAAATAATGCAAAAAGGCCAATTAAGGTATCTAACACCCAGAGAGAAGCTCTAACAAGAGAAAACTGCGGGAGAGAATATAAAGACATCGGAGAAATCATTCAAGAAAGTTTCCCAGAACTGAAGGATATACATTTCTGGTGTAGAAGGTGGAGGGAATAAAAGGAGACTCATACCCGAGGCTAAAAACAAGGTTTTTTTGTTTGTTTGTTTTTAAATTGAGACACTCAGAGTGAGAGGGAGTCCCTGGCTCTGCGTAGATTACCACCACCAGGGGGCAGGAATGCTTCAAGGGTCTAATTCCTTAAATGTCATTTTTTAAAGTAATCCACATGTAGCGGTCAATTTATTACATCCAGCTCAATTAAACTAGCGTCATGCTGAGTGGAGGAGGCCCACCCGAGGGTTGTCGGTACACTGATAGGGGTGCTGTTTGGAGAAGCCGTTGGGGGCTGTTGAAGCTGCTGGTTCTCCTGGGCTGCTCTGCTGGAGGACCTTGTCATGCTGGCTTTCCCGTTGAGCTTTTTTTTTTTTTTTTTTTTTTTTTTTTTTTGTATTTTAGGGAAAGGTCTACAGGGTGTTCAGGGTCTCACTACTAATCAGACTTGTAGTGATCCACCTGTTTAGAGCCTCCCAAGAGCTGGGATTACAGGCACACACACCACCACACCCAGTCTCAACAGATGTCTCAGCCCACCCCGGGGGAGGGGCTGGGATGGCAGGCAGACACTTTAATCGGCTGAGCTCTGTGGCTGGCCCTCCCAGTGAACTTCAGAGGAGCTTTGGTGCTCATCTTGAGCATCAGTTCTTTGCTCCAGAGGGGAAGATGGTGCCCTGCTCAGCCTCATGGAGAAGCTTGTCACCCTGGCTTTCGTGATGGGAACTCGGCTTTCCTCATCACTGGAGGCGCTCGGGACCTCACTGTGGCTGAGGACAGCCATGGTACTTTTACGGGAGCTCTGGTGCTTACCTTGAGCGTTGCTTCCCTGCTCCAGTTCAAATCCCTCAGCTTGCTAACACAGGTCCTTCATCCCACTGGCATAGACTTCGCAGTTTCCACCACTGACCCTTGGACCTTTTCAACACAGATCCATGAAGCAGGCCTGCATGTGACTTTGTTGTGGGCTCTGGGCCTCCAGCTGAACTTGTGGAAGGCATTGCTATGAGCTCTAAGTTTTCCTCTGGACTCATGCAGGATAATAGCATCCAGGCCTCAGCTGGAGTCTTTAGTATTTACTGTGTTGATAAATTACCTGCACTTGTTGTATATGATTCTTGGGCGATTCCTTATAAACTATCAGAAAATTTGTCCTTTATTATATTGTTCGCCTTACAAAACCCCAAACTATGACACCATATCTCTCCAATGCAAGAGAAAGAGGTAGATTTGGTTTTGCTTCTCTCTGCCTGCATGAGCCCCAGAGCCCTGGTTTTGGTGCAGTCTGCACACAGGCAGCCTGAAGAATGAGGGGCTTCTCTGCAGCTATGAAGGGGAGAAAGACTTCTAAGAGCTGCAATTGTCCATTGTATGAGAAAGATTCCTGCCACGCTGGGCTTCTACAAAGCATCCATTCATTTTTTCTGCATGCTTTATTGATGCCAGGCTCTATGTGAGGTATCAAGCATACCTCAGTCAGAATAGTCAAACGTGGCCTTTGTCTCTGTAGAGTGTAAATTCTGAGGAGACAAACACCTGATAAACAAATACACACTTATTTAAACACATTGTGACCAGTGCTAGGAAGACAAGGGGGAGGTTACTCTAAGAAGAACAGAATTACAGGCCTCAGAGGAGTCTGATGGAGGTCAGAGCAGAGGGATGCAACCTGGTCAGGAGCCCACTGCCAATGTCCTAGGAGGGAGATAAGGCGGCACAGATGAAGGTGGTGCTGGGGAAGGGGGAAGAGATGGACTCAGGGGTGTGGTGGGTACAGCTGACAGGATGATGTTGCCACCTGGTGACTACGAGGTCTCCGGCTGATGGGGTGGCCAGCTTCTGAGCTGGAGGAGGCTTGTGGACTGATAGATCAGGGTTCAAAGGCCTCCTGCCCCCAACACTCCCCGTCTTGGTTTCCCAGGCACCCTGACCCGAACTCTCTCCCCCTTGGCCCCAAGCAGAGCTAAACCCAAAACCTCAGAACAAGCCCACCTGACTTAGATCTGAGCAAGCAACCACAGAAACTCTCCTTTGTTAATCTCGAAAGTCCCCCACAGACCAGGTAGCCTGCCAAGATTAGCTCTCCCTCAGCTGTTTTAGCAGCGATCACCTTCCCTAAAAGATCCTATAAAGTCTCCTGTCCCCCCTTTATTCACTGCTGTCTTGGTCCGCTAGACAGCCAGCCTGCTTGATGCCCCCAATAAATCTTCTACTTGTGTCAGAATGCCTGTTCCAGTCCATTGCGCGGGTTTATACCTAACATGAACCAAGAGGCTTTGGCAGAGGGATGGAGGACTCAACTGAGGGTTCCATGTGAAATGGGTGCTGTGGCACACCTGTAATCCCAGTGCTCTGGGAGGCTGAAGCAGGAGGATTTAATTTCAAACCCAGCCTGGGCAACTTAGTGACTGCTGGAGAGCTTGTCTGGATTCCTGTGACTACTGTTGGTCCAGGTGAGGATGACGTTGCTTTGATCCACTGCCTAATAGGATAGTGTGGCTTGGTCTGGCTTCCTTGGCTTGAATGGGCTCACAGTTGCCATTCGGCTGGTTAAAAATTATGTTTTATTCAGTTTCCCTGTGGAGAAACAGAAAACCACTTAAATTGGTCTTCTCTGAGGCAGGCATTTCAGCAACAGACACAGTCGAGTCTCTTCTGCATTTGTCATTAGGTGCTTGTGCAACATGTTCATGAGGCGAACACAGAAGCTTCTGGAAAATGCAAGCTTCATCTGGGGAGATCCCTGTGTGATTATGAGGTGGCAGAGGTGATGCTGAATCCGGAGATAGTGGCCACGCTTGTCTGCTTCTATCTCCAACACAGTGCCTGGTATGGGCTTACTTGCTAGATGTGGAAGGGGAAGATCTCTCTTCGTGTTTTCTGGTCTGCAGGCCTGAATGCTCCTTAGGACTTGAGCTGTTCTAGGACCATTGGGAAAACTCTCTCTGTCTCTCTCTGTCTCTGTCTCTGTCTCTGTCTCTGTCTCTGTCTCTCTGTGTGTGTGTGTGTGTGTGTGTGTGTGTGTGTGTGTGCAGAACACCTGAACTTGCTCCCAGACACCTTGGAAGGCTACTTTATCATTGGCAATAGGAAGTAATGGCCTGAGAGCTTTAGTTCCCCCACCAATTTCCATAGCCCCACAAGCCTGCTCCAGTGTCATAATTAATATATACATTAAATGCTTATAAAGGATAAATGGAAGGGCCGGGGAGATGGCTCAGTAGAACATGTGCTTGCCTAGCAAGCACAAGGCCCTGAATTCAATCCCCCGGTTCTGCCAAAAAAAAAAAAAAAAAAAAAAGAATCTATAGTTGGAAAGTGCGTAGTTGTGCAATGCACAGTCTCAGCAAAAAGAGCGCTGCCTCTGCAGAGTAGTGTAAGACACGGCCTTCCCACGCGCGCCAGATGGCTGCCCCTACGCGGGTGGAGCCCTGAACGCTCAGCACTCCCTTAGAGGGCGGGAGCTCCCGAACGCTGGTTCGGGTCTTCCTTGCTTCTCCTCCCCGTGCGTGTTGCTCTGTGGGCTGGCAGCCTGTGTTCTGGAGTTTTCAGATAACTCTGTCCTTTTAAAAGATCTTCGTATGTGTGCTTCTCATTTTCCTGACCTAGAGCTTTATTATTTAATAAGCTCCCTTGGAACTAGGTCCAAGGTCCCACGGAACGCCCCCTGCGCTTTGGCCCAGGTGCTCTGGGCGCTGTCGTCTTCTCAAGGAGAAGCAGATAGGGCTGTTTAAACAAACTGCATGCTGGGAAGCCCTTGAAGTTGGCCGGTGCTGTTTGCAGCTTTGGAAAAGTCCAGAAGCAGCACATCAATTTTAACGTGTAAAGCAGCTTTCCTACGTACTGTTGTCCACCGATTGTGCCCCAGTGCTAAGTTTTTCTCTAAAAGAATTCTACCTGCTTCAGAGTATAATCAGTCACAAGAACATGGTAAGTGGCCTTGGTGGTTAAAGGGAAGCAGGAAAGCTGTCGTTATTTGCAGATGACATTGTGAGGTGGCTGGGAAACCAAAGGAAGTCAAGTTAAATTATTAGAAGTAAATAATAGGGACATTCAGGGCAGCCGTTACAGGACAGCGTCGTAAAGATCAATAGCTTTCATATAGTCCAACCAAAGTCAATTCAGAAATATAATTAGATATTCCTTGGCAAGTTGCAAGAGTCTGAGTTCAATCCCTGGTTCTGAAAAAAAAAAAAAAAAGAGAGAAAAAAAAAAGAAGATATAATAGATAAAATTATTAGAATCACAAATCAAAGCAATAATAGCAGATTCTTAACAAGAAGTTTTATGAATCTAGATAGATAGAATTTACAGCCACAGAGGGCATAGCAAGGCTGAAGCTGAAGATTCCATTTTATATTCATTTCCCCCTACATTAACTTATGGATGGGTGAAATCTCAATGAACAGTGCAGCTAGGCTCTTGTCTTTTGTAACCTGACTTGAGTTGCAGCTCAGATGGAAAGGGCATTATATAAAACTATTGATTAGCAAGAAGTTTTCAGTAGCTGTAAAGAAAAAGTTGTTCCTGGTAGCTCAGCTCCATCATGGCCTCAATGATTTTTATTTTTATGTATTTTATTTTTTTTATTTTATGTATTTTGTATATGGTATCACTATGCAGTTTGGACTCATAGTGATCCTCCTATTTCAGTCTCCCCAGCTCAGGGATTACAGGCACGAACCACCATGTCCCGTATCAATTGCTGTCTCAGTGTGCCGCAGGGTTGGGGCAGGCGTGGCAGGCCCAGGGATTGATCCCCCACCCACCCCAACCCCCGCCCCTGCACCTGCTTGCAGGGGCTTTAATCCACCGAGCTATTTGGCCGGCCCTTACAATTTTAATTCTCATTTGATGCATTAGATTTCTTGACTTATTTATCATATGTCTTCATATTTTGATACTATATCGCTTCGCTTCCTGTTTGATTCTTTATCTCTCAATATTTTACTTATTTTTAGATTCCATGTACAAGAGAGATCACACAATATATTTCTTTTTGTTTCTGGTTTCTTTCACTTAGCATAATATCATCTAGGTCAATCTATGTTGTGCCAAATACTTGGATCTCCTTTTTAAAGCCTGTGTACTCTACCATAGATATCACATTTTATCTGTTTCCTGTATACATTTTGGCTGTTTTCACATGCTGGCCTCATGCATAATATTGTAGTGCATATTGGAATGCGGCTCCCTTTAAGAGGTTTTGATGTCCTCTCCGGGCATTTACCCAGGAGAGGATTGATGGGTCATGTGGTACTTCTGTCTTTCGCTTCTGTAGGAGCCTCCGTACTGTTTTCCAGAATGGTCTCATCAGTTTGCACTTCCACAACAGTGTATTAGGGTCTCCCCCTCTCCACAGCACCTAGCCACTTAGAACTTTTCCAAAGATTAAAAAGTTCTTACCTCTGGCCTAGGCTCTCACATGAAATGAAGTCAAATTTTAGACTTCCCCCAAAGCAAAAGGTATTTCAAATATTTTTATTGTCCTCTTATTCCCTGAGGCAATCTGAGCAACACTGATATGAAACTGAAGTCTGCAGAGCCTGCACAGCAGCCTCACTCGTGTTCTGCCCTGCTCCTGCCTCTCACCCCTCACACCCCCTACAGGCGAGCTGCTAACATTGGAGCTCCTGTATCAACAGCAGCCACAAACGCTGAAAATGTCCCTCTAGTCCTCATCTTTTTTTTTTTTTTCAAACTCAGGCCCTTGCATTTGCCAGGGAAGCGCTTATTCCACTGAGCCTTCTTGCTGGCCTGGGATTCCCCTTGACCTACCTCGCCTGCTATCCATCACAGGAGGCCCACCCCAGAAGGGCCCTGTCCCCTACTGGCAGGAAGCAGCGCTGCCTGGAGAGGCCAGGCCAGGGGGGCCTCTCCGTCGATCAGCATTGCTGCGTGGCTGTTCCTGCTTCGTGGAATCTCCACGTAAGCATGGAGGGGTCACTCTGGGTTTTTGTATCTGCTGAGCGGGAGTATCTGAATATTTGCGCAGCCCAGCCGCGCCCCTCAGGCTGATGTGGCTCACAGTCCCGGAGGTGGACGCGGCTTGCCGATACCTTGGAGCGCCTGCTAGGAGGAAGGGGACCGGGGCTCTGATGTCCTGACAACTGCACAGGCAGAAACTGCGGTAATGGGGCGTCATCGCTCTTGTAGCCCAATGTAGGACGATTTCGACAGTGATAATCTGCATACGACTTTGCTCCTTTGTTGAAAGCACAAAATGGCAAATCCATTTCAGTTTTCCAGTGGAATCAGTAAGTGACAAGCAAGCACTGACAAAAAGAATGTGACTTCAAGTGGCCACTGTCAACACTGTACATCCTTTTTCCTTATTGAGTAATATCTGTCCGTATTGTTACCTGTTTCTTCCGGGAAGGATTACACAGATCCTAGTAAAATTTCTTTCTAGTTTTAATTCATTAATGCTATCTTTTTACTAAAAAGAAAATTAAAACTAAAAAAATCATTAACATTGAAAAAGCATTAAAATTGAAAAACATTGAAATTAAAAAGATAAGTTTCTCTCAATATTAACCTTCTAAAATTTTTAAAAATACAATGCATTGTTAGGGGCCAGGGACATGGCTGAGTGGAATAAGTGCTTCCCTGGCAAGTGCAAAGGCCTGAGTTTGAGACCCAGTTCCGCAAAAAAAAAAAAAAAAAAAAGAAAAAAAAGTTAAAAAAACAGTGCATTTTTAAGTACAGAAAAGAACATAATTCTACAAATTGATTCATAATTCCACTACACAATAAGTTTATTAACATAGGAAAATAAAATTATACATAAGTATAAATTCAAATGTTTCAACAACTCTGTAGAAAATAGAAACATTTGTTTATGGAGGTGGTGGGTGATACATCTTAGAAGTGATGAATTACTCATTTCCAGTATTTACATCTTTTTTATTTTATTTATTTATTTATTTTTTGTCTTTTTGAGACAGGGTCTCACTATGCAGTTCAGGCTGGCCTTAAGCTCACTTTGTAGCTCAGGCTGGTCTCGAACTCACAACAATCCTCTTGCTTAGCCTCCCAGTGCTGGGATTACAGGCCTACGCCACCACACCCGGCTTACATCTTTTTTTTTTTTTTTTTTGTCTTTTTGAGACAGGGTCTCACTATGCAGTTCAGGCTGTCCTTAAGCTCACTTTGTAGCTCAGGCTGGTCTCGAACTCACAACAATCCTCCTGCCTCAGCCTCCTGAGTGCTGGGATTACAGGCGTGCGCCACCACGCCCGGCTCCGGCTTACATCTTTTTTATGTAGCTTATATGTAATATATACACATGTAAAATGTATGTACATTTTTGTAGTCTGTTTTTACACTTCATAGTATCATATAAACACTATATTAATATCTGTAAAAATAAATGGTTCTTTTAAATATAATTAAATTAAATTGAAAATATTCCATTATAATTTGCTCAACCATGTTCCTACTATTATGGCATAGATTTAAAATGTCCCCCTAGCCAGCCATGATGGTACATGCCTGTAATCCTAGCATTCAGGAGGCTGAGGAAGGAGGAGCCTTGCAAGTTCGAGACCAGTCTGGGCTACAAAGCAAGCTCAAGATCAGCCTGAACTATATAGTTCAAAAAGACAAAAATAAATAAATGAGTGTCTCCCCTAAGTCTCACTTGCTTGCAGTGGGGCTTGTTGGAGCGTGTGGTCAATTAGAGCGCAACCTGGAAGGGCATCTTGTCACTGGCTCTTCCCTCTCTCTGCTTTCTGGCTCACCGTGTGGTAAGCAGCCTCCCCAGGCTCCTTGAGCAGTTTTCTGCCCTGGAGTTCACTTGTCTTGGACTAAAACGCTAGTGCTAGCACAAACAAGAGCAAAGTAAACCTCTCCTCCTTTTTGGCCACCCAAATAGCTTAGCAGATTAAAGCACCTGCAAGCAGGCACAGGGGCCAAGGGTTCAATCGCCAGGCCTGCAGTGCCGGCACTGCCCCCAGGGTGCACTAAGATTGTGATTGAGACTGGGCGTGGTGATGCGCCCTGTAATCCCAGCTCTTGGGAGGCTGTAAACAGGTGGATCACTACAAGTCTGATCTAGTAGTGAGACCCTGAACATCCTGTAGACCCTTCAGGGGTGTACATTTTTGAAAAAATACAAAACAAAAAACCTCTCCTTTAAGCTGCAGCTGTCAGGTATTTTGGCCCAGTGATGGGAAAATGACTGATAAGAAAGGATTGCCACTAGGAGCAGAGCTGTCACTGTGGCTGCCTATTGTGGGACTTAGGAGCCTTTTGAACTGGTTTGCTGTAGGAGTTTGGAAAGGTTTGGAGACGCGGGCTTAGAGAAGCCCTAGAAGGCTGTGAACTGAGCTTGGTGTGCAATAGTGATCAAGTTCACAAGACCAGAACGCTGCTAGAAAGGTAAACAGGAAAGGCTAGGATCAGAAGGTTTCCACTGGGACTGAGGACTCCAGCGGTAGCTGGACAAGAGGTCATGTGCATAATGCTCCAACAGAAAAATCTGTCTACGTTTTGCCATGTCCTGAGATTTTGTGGGAGACTAATTAACCTGGTGGAGGAAATTTCAAGGCAACCCAAAATTTGGACAGTGGCATGGGCACTGTTAATTGCTTTTAGGCAGATCTCCAGTAAGAATCAGGAGCAAGTGGCAAACCTGAATGATCTGAAAAGTTTTCAGTTTGACCATAAAGGAAGTGGCTGAGAAATCGGGGCCATGGAGGGCATGGCTCCTGAAAAGATTATAGTTAAAAATATGTCAAGTACTTTTACAAGGTCAATAAGAAAGATGCCTTGAGAGCACTTCAGGAATCAGCAAGACCCCACTTGTCCCAAGTTTGTGTTATCCTTGTTGCACATTGGGTGCAAAAGTATACATTTTTAATACAAGAAGGAAGTTCCTGGCATGCTTGCTCATGAACTGCCTAAGGAAGTGCATCCATCCAAGCATTCACAGGCCACTACAGCAAATCCAAGGAGGCCAGCTTACTCCTAATGTTGGCAGACTTTGGTGTCATCAACTTGGGTGCTGCTTTTTGAGGCATTCAGAATGTAAAAGTCATAGGGTCACACAGACTTCCATCAAGATTTCAAAAGGTGACCAGGAAGTCCGAGAAAAAAAAATTACAGAGTCAGTCTCTGCCAGCACCTCCTGGGAGGGAGCGTGTGACACTGTGAGGTGAAACCCAAGGAGCAGTGGAGCTCCTGGAAAGCTGACTGTGTCAGGAACACAGAGGATCTGCTGAGTGTAGTCAGCCCAAGAGAGAGGTCTTAGCTGGCAAAGCCATAGAGACGGGGCTCCCCAAGCCCTTTGGAGCTCATATAGTGCTACCATCTGCCCTAATTGCTACATATGGAGATTTAATATTTGCCCTTCTGGGTTTTGGTCTTGCTTTGATCTGATTTCTTTCTTCTTGTTCTTTCCTTCTGAAAATAGTGATGTTTACCCTGTATCATTGTATTCTTTAACTTTCTTTTTGGTTTTTGCAGATGCTGACAACTGAAAGTTTGCCTTGAGCCTAAGAGGAGACTTTGTGCTTGGATTTTTCAGCAATGCTCAAACTGTTAGAGATGAACTAAATGCATTCTGCTTAATTGTATGAACATGATGCTTTTGGAGACCAGCGGTGGAATGGTGCAGCTTATATTTAAAGTGGCCCCCATGGTCTCACTGCTTGGACAGGGGCCTATTTGGGAGGGTCTGGTCACTAAGGTCACTCCCTGAAAAGGTCTATTCTTGTCCCCAAGTCCTCAGTCTCTGCCTCCTGGCTGCCAGATGGAGAAAAAGTTTCCTCCATTCGGCTCCTCATGTATCCTGATTATGCCTTGGAGCTGTTTGACCATAGGCTGAGCCCACAGAAACCATGAGCCAGAACAAACCTCTCCTTTAATTCTCAACTGTGGGCTATTTTGTCCCGTTGATAAGAAAGCTATTAGTGGGACATTTAAGTTTAATTTTTTTTTTTCAGAATCAATTTTGAGCTCAGGCCCTCATGCTTGCCAGGAAAGCACTTATTCCACTGAGCCATCTCTCCTGCCCAAGTTGTTTGTTCTTATAGTTAATGTTTTTACAGACATTACTCTGCCATAAGGTTTTGTTGTCTTTCAGATTATATCCCTCTGATAAATATTCAAAAGCAGTATTTCTGAGGCTCTCATTGTGATTCAACATGTATCTAAGTTATTTGCCTATTTATTAGTTGAATTATTTGTTTTTGTTTTTGTTGATTTCTATGTATATTCTGAATGTCAACCTTTTATCTCATGAAAAATTCATAACATTTTCCCACATTCTGTAAGATGTCTCTTCACTGTGCAGATTATGTCCTTTCTCTTGCTCTTTAGAAGCTTCTTAGTTTGATGTAGTTTCAGTTCTCTATTCTTTTTAGTTGCCTGTGCTTTTGGAGTCAATTAAAATCACTACACATTGGTCTACAGACGCGGTTGGGTGGCAGAGCACTTGCATAGCGCGGATAAGGCCCTGCCTTTGGTCATTAGCACTGAGCAACCAATTTCCCCATAACAAGGGTGTTCTAATGATTTTTTTTTTGTCTTGTGGTACCAGGGATTGAACTCAGGACCTTGCCCTTGCTAGGCAAGTGCTTATTCTACTGAGCTATCTTCCCAGCCCAAGGATGTTCTAAATTTGCTTCTATTAGAAAAGTTTAAAAAATGGAAGGGCTGGGGAGATGGCTCAGTAGAGTAAGTGCTTCCCTGGCAAGGGCAAGGGCCTGAGTTTAATCCCCAATTTCAATAAATAAATAAATAAATAAATAAATAAATAAATAAATAAAATAAAAATAGAAAAAGATATATATATATATATATATGAGAGAGAGAGAGAGAGAGAGAGAGAGAGAGAGAGAGAGAGAGAGAGAGAGAGGATGCCAGAAATGATAAGCAGTTGTCAAAATAGTTAAACTTTATTTGGTCAGTAAGTTTCAGATTAAATGAATACCTATTAATGAACATTTGAGCTTAAATGTAATACATTAGTACTACTTAATCAACTGTTCAAGTTCTTCACCAGAGAAGTCAGTGGTTCTCAACCCAGAATATTCAAATCACAAAGAGCCCAGACCCCTACCCCAGAGAACCCAATCCGAATCCCTGGAGGTGGCGCCCCCACAGGGTTTTAAAATTCCTCAAGTGTGCAATCAGCGCGTTTGGCTGTTAAAACTCCGCAAGTGATTTTAATCATAGGCAGGGCAAAGAAATATGGGGCAAGGTGATTCTTAAGGCGGAAAACTCTGCTGTCCTGTGATAGTGGGAGGGGTGTGGAAACAGGTTCTTTTACTGGAGATGGATACTTTGCAGGCTGCTGCTGTCTGTCTGGGATCATACTCTGGCGGTCAGACGTGCGCTCCTGTGCAAGAAGTTCACGGGGGCTACCTATCTTTTGGCAAAAGAGCTGCTTTTTAAGGTTGCTGGAAAGCCTGAGCATCCTTCAGGGCTCCAGGAACAAAACAAGCCTCTCATAACTATGTAGCACACCAGGCATGATTTACCTGCCCCTTCTGAGCAGTGGATCGGAATATGATTGTGGGCGTTTCTTTACTGGTTTCAGTTTTAATAAGTGCTTTCATCTTGCATGAAGACCAGGGTGAAAGCATGGCCACCCCAGGAAACTATCCATAGAATTTCTAGAACACAGCTTCCTCAATTGCGCTGTTCTTGTGCCCTAGGGTAATTTATTCCTAGAGCACTGTCTGGGTGTCAAGGACTGTTCTTAAGGATTATTGACCTTCTAAAACTGCATATTCCAGAAGCCAATATCCCAAGGATTTTGAGGAATCTTCAGTGTCCCTGGTCTGCTGTCTAATTCTAATCTTGGGGCCTCTTGGGAAGTGGAATACCAGTGTGTCCAAAGACTCTAGGGTGGGTGGCCTAGGGATGGCTTAAATCTTCAGGGCAGGCTGAAAAGATGAGCCTTTGGAGAAAGGGTTCCTTGGGCAAGAGGCTCTCTTTGGTCTTGTGTTAGCTATTGAGAATTTTGGTGGGATATCATTACTTCTGGTCACCTGAGGATTTGCTTCTCTTTTAAAACTTTCAGTTTGGTTCAGAATATTTAGAGGTTGACTGAAGCAACAATAGACCTTCACTGGGTAGCTTCTATCTAGAATGGTCTCATTCCATCTCCACCCATCACTGGAAAGTCTCCAGAGCTGCCCTGAGACTCATCTATGGGTCCCTCAAGGCCCCAATAGTGCCCAGGGAGCCCTGGGACAGGTCTTTATAGCAGCACCAGCCTTATACAAATATTATTTCTTTCATTGTATCTAGATTTTATTTTCTCCAAATGAAGAGAATAACAAACATCAGTAATACATAATTTTGGACCAACATTCCCATAGTCTAAAATGACATTTCATTCTTTTTTTTTTTTTTTTTTTTTTTTTTTTTTTT
>PVKA01015858.1:0-23720 GCA_004027165.1 Ctenomys sociabilis
AATAATTATTGAATCTTTGATATAATTCAGCTATAAAAAAACCTGTAAATATAATTTCATGTATGCACCTTGTACAATACCAAAACGTTATGAAAACAGTTTGCAATGTATTAATTCATCGACTCTGTATGGTTAAGGTGTCTTGAAACTGTCTGATTGACATTTGTATTTTAATAAAATAAAAATAAATGGAAAAAAACAAAAAAACAAACAAAAAAAAAAAAAAAAAAGAGAGAGAGAGAGACGCTGCATCGCCCCCTAGTGGTACCAGACCGACCTCCGTCATGCTTTAGAAGACTGCCTTGAAGGACCAGGCTGATGAAGTGGACGTGATTTCCGTAGAACCTGTAGCTATTAAAATGACTTCTATTTTGTCTGGCTGGTGAGGCCTCCAAATGGCATGACCCTGGTCCATCTACCTTCGCAGTCAATTAAAAAACATCACCACATAATAAGTCAGCAGATGAGAGCTGGATAGCAAGAGTCCTTTGTTTCCATTTTGGTTCACTCTGCCCATTGATTTTCATTCATCATAAATCTAAATAATAAGTAAACAAATAAATGAACCTCTCAAACCAAACCCCATCACATATATATATATATATATATATATATATATATATATATATATATATATATATATATATATAATGAATAATGAAGCAATCAAATGAAAGAAAAGACCAAAGAACCATAGCCAGGTTTGGAGTGCTTGGAGGGGACAGGAAATGAACTCTGTTGACTGGGAAAGAGCTGGTCCTTGAGTTCACAGGCAAGATGGGAGGACAGAGCTCCAGAGCCCAGGCCAGGGCTGTCCTCAGCGAGCTTCCTGCCTGCTTTCCCCAGAGTCTTAGCAGAGAAGCAATCGTCCTACACTCTGAACTGTTTGAGGCTTTACTGACACCTTCCTAAGAACCTCTCCTGACTTGGATGGGAGGAAGTAAGAGGCAGACAAACCCTACAGTGTGGTCAGAACACAGTTGAAGTAGTCATAATGTCCACATCTCAGTGCAGAACCTGGAGTTTAGACCCCTCCAACCAGCACAGCAGCAGGGAGTGAAAGAAGCAAAAAGAAGGAGCTGGCCTGTTTCCATAGATACGGATTTCAGTTGCATTTTATGACAGTCGTGCCAGCCTGCCTGGAGAGGTATTGTTTGGATGCTTGGGGACCTGCTAAAGGAAATTGAAGTAAGAAGCAGTTTTTAAAAAATCCAAGTGCTTTCCCTCCTGGTCTCAAGCCAACAGTCTTCTCTGTCTCTGACCCTCTGGCAGGGGTCACCCCTTGCAAGATCCTCACTTCAGTACAACCTAAACAGTTCTACACGTTCAGGCCCCCTGAAGAGCACAGTCAAAAAGACTTGGAAGCAAGCCACTTGCAGCTGCCACATGGCTGAGTCCCTCAGCCCCACAACCCATCATGAGAGCGGCCACTGGGGCCTTGAATCAAGAAAGCCAAGCCTGGTGTCTGTGGGAGGCTCAGTGTAGCAGGAAGGATTTCCCCTACTGCTAGAGTCAAACACTTGCTTTCCTTTTCCTCTTGTGCATCTCCTCTCCTCCCATCTCACCTACCCAGAATGCCCTGCTTAATCCTCCTCCTCCATTTGTTTATCAGACACTACCAGGCTCTTTCATTTGCTAGGCCTTCATAAAATTCGACTTCCCTGTACTCTAGTAAGGGAGCCCAACACATAAGTGAACTATTTTTTTTATGTATTTAGTTCAGGGTCTACAGGATCTTGCTATGTAGATCAGACTCATAATGATTCTCCTGTTTTCAGCCTCCCAAGCTAGTGAACTATTAAAAAGATAGGGTCTTAGAAGAATTTCTGGGGAAAGTAGAGTCCAAGCTAAGCCCAAACTAAACCCTAAGTCGGAGACAAGAAATAGCATGCTGGGGGCATGGAACTCAGTAGATGGAGGAAACTGGGAACTGGTGCAAAGCTATGGACGGTGGGAGATCACTGCAATCACAAGCAGGGGGTCACACTCCAGAGGGCTCAGTGTGCCGTGCCGCCAGCTCTCTTCTGCAGGGGCTCTCAGTCTTGTTTTATGGCACTCCAGACGCTGCAGTGGAACCTCAGGGGAGGCGCAGGGACTTCTCACTTTCGACTTGAGTGACTTATTTTAGTACCTACTCTTGATGTGATTGCAAGCCAAAGGAGCTTATGTATAGGAAAGACTTGGTCAAATTTGTGTTTCAGAAAGACTATCCTGGCTTCCTCCTCAGGACAGTCCACTGATAGAGAAAACCTCCGACAGTAATAATTTATTTAAATAAACTATGAAAAATTCTTGTGTACATCTGTGGTATTTGTTACTAAACTTGAGTCCCAGCGGGGACTTCAGTCATGTTGTTCCTCTGGCTGTGTTATTAGCGCCATCTAGTGGTACTGGTGCAGTATGACCCCCAAAAAAGGAATGGAGTTTATTTCTCAATGACCTCAGCATCACATTGATTTCTATATTTTCTTACTTCATCTACAAAACAACTCTAATAGAAATGTCTCGTTGTTATATCCATGGTAAGTATCAGGAACCTGAAGGATGGACAGGACACAATATATATTCTGAGTCACGCGTGTTAAATGATTTACATGAGATTGGCTTAGTCCCTACTTCTGCTGTGGACGAGCTGAAGCTCCGGCGCCTGAGAGGACAGCTGCGTGAAGTCATGGGCGCTGAAGTTTTCCTGAGTCCAGACCTGCGTGCTTCTGATGAATGTGATCAGAGTCAAAACCCTTATTTGAGGCTAAATGAAACCAAATGGTAAAGGATTAGGCAAGCTTTTTGAAATTCAGTATAACTGAACCACGTTGCAGCTATTTTCTTTGTCATGCATGCAATACAGTTGTAGGTTAAACTAAGAGTAACTATAAGAGAAATAATCACAACCAGACTTTATAAGTTACAGGAATAGGCAATCCTGAAGACAATCAGATGCACAAGAGGTCAGGCTTCTAAAGAGCAGCGGCTGCTTTCTATAAACTAAACATCTTTTAGGAAACCTAGGAATATTTTGAGAATCACAGGTTTTGTCCCCATTAGTCATGCTTGGCATGCACCTTGTGTATTGTACCAGGCTGCACTGTAACAATTATCATAAACTTAGTAGCTTAAAACAATACATACTTATCGTCTTCAGGTCTGAATCAAGTCTCGCTGAGGTAAAAGCGAGTCTTACCTCAGCCCTGCTGGAAACTCAAGTGAGTCCTTTCTCTTGCCTCTTCCAGCCTCTGGAGGCCATTTACATTCTCTGGAGGGCGTTGGCCCCTTTCCATCATCAACATCAACAATGACTAGTCAAGTCCTTCTCCTGCTACCATCTCCTGATTCTCCCTCTCCTCCCTCCCTCTTCCCCATTTAAAAACCCTTGAGATTATCCTGGGCTCACTGAGATTAGGATGGTAATCTCCCCAATTAGCAGCCTCAATCCCATCTGAAACCTGAATACTTTCCATGTAACAAGGCCTATTCACAAGCTGCAGGAGTCTGCTATCCATGTGGATTGAGGTAGAAAAGAGTAAGCACCTATAAAGCCCATGAGTCTAGACTTGAAATCATAGTATTGTTTCTGAGTAAGAAGTTACAAGCCCAAGAGAACGTAATAACAACTACAGAGATACATAAAAGACACAAGATACTTTTTAAAAGGCAAAATGAAAAATTAAGTTTCTTTTCATAAAAAGTGTAGAAAATATGCTTGTAATGGAGAAAACAGTAACATTCAGGTTCTCACTTTCTCACCTATCTGTTATCCCTAAAAATAAGTACAAACCAGGCATCCAGAACCACAACGAGGCAAAAATAATACACCTACACTAGGGATCAGACACCAGGCATGGCAGCACACACTATAATCCTAACTGCTCAGGAGACTGAGGTAGGATTACACCACTTAGGCCAGTTTGGGCATCTGAACAAGAACCTGTCGTAAGCTCTTTTTACAAGAGGAGTATGGATGCCTGGGATACTACACAGGCCCTAAATTCAATCCTAGCACAAGAAGCAAAAAGATGTTGGAGATGTCCCTGTTCCATTTTCTAATTTTCAAATAGGAAGAGGCCCCTGTAAATGGAGAAAACTGTTGCCAAATGCACCAAGTCTATGAGTAAAATATATATCCTTTATTTTCCAAAAGACTAGTTGACAAAAGGACTAAACATTGGGTGGCAAAGAATAATATTCATATTGCTCTAAAAATCCAGTTTTTTAAGGAGTCAGGCTTTTTTAATAGTTGTTTTAATTAGTATATGTTTGTAGCTAATAGTCACATCCACCACGGAGAGCTGGCACATGCACACGACATGTCCAAACCCTTCCTACACGCCTTTTCCCAGCCCACTCTTTCCTCCTCCCTCCTCCATCCCTGGGTCTCCTTCCCAAGTATCCAGACCTAAATGATGTAAACGAAGCTACTCTGGCAAAATTTTGCCCAACTGGTGTCCTGAATTTTAATGAAAAGAAGAGACCTTTCTAAGCCAGGTACAAAGTCAAGAGATCATAAATTTTTAAATGACAGATTTGATTAGCTAAAAATACATATTCACTATACAGCAAAACACACTAAAAGCAAAGTTACAAGATAAGCGATCAGTTGGAAGCTTTACAAAATATATAACAGAGCAGCAATAATCGATGTAACACATAAAATAGCACATAGATCAACAAGGAAAAGGCAAACAATGTACACACACATATATGCACAAGTTCCTAAAATAGACATGGGAAATGAGCATTCAATTCAGAGGAAAAGAAATGCAAACAGCTAGTAAACATATGTTGAGTCACCCCATCCTTCTGGTACTCAGAAAAATATGAATTAAAGTGACAAGCTACTTCCTGTCCATCGTACTGTAAAAACCATAAAAATGGGCAGTAGCAATGATGATAAGAGTGCACAGTAAAATATTTTCCATAAGTCAAACCTAAATTGGCTTATCTTAGTTCCCTAGGAGTCTTTCTTATGAATGAGAATGTATTTTATTAAGATTTTTTAATTAAGATGAATTATTCATCTCTTTTTCTGTAAATGTGGTGAATTAGATTGATTATTAATTTTAATACATCATTAGCACTCTTGGAAAAGACTTTATTTTAGTTGTGATATCTCTTCCTTTACTAAATTTCACTTGCTCATATATTCAGCTTTTATGTGTAAGTTCATGCCACATATTTCCTTTGCTTATAATTTCTTTAAATCATTAAGGCATCAAAGTTATCCTAGCCAAAAGGAAAGCTTCTTTTGTGATTTTCTGGAAAATTATACATCAAACTAGAGTTACCGCTTCCCTTAGTATTTGTTAGACTGCATCAAAGACATCACTTAGGTGAGGAGTTTCCTTCCTAGGGGGGTTAAAATGAAACATTTAACTTCCTTAATAAGAAATGAAAAATGAGTACCTAGAGAAGTACCCTCTTAAAAAGTTACATGAGTGTAGTCTGTTTTGAGAACATTTGATAGTACCTACCAACTTTTCAATTTTACCTCTTTTGAGAAATCAGTTCTGCCCCTGGGAATACATCCTCCAGAAATTCCCCTCTGTGTGCTCAAAATATATCAGAAGGATGTTATTGTCTTAAAAGGAGGAAAATGAAGAGGAGGAAAAGAAAACTACATGCCTTTCAACAGAGAGCAATAGAAGAATTCACAGTGTAGCCTTGTTACAGAAGACTGCTACAGACACTAAAAGAGTGTGGTGGATCTCTGTGCGCTAAGGTCACAGGGATATAATAAAATAAAAGTCACGTGATAATACCCATTGGCCTCATTTATATGTACATGCATGTATAACAGTGTCAAGAGAGACACACCAAACTCCGCAGCATAATCACAGTAGTGTTCACATAGAAAGGAGAGAAGGAGAGACGTTCATTTTATCTTGAATGCTTTCATGTTAATTTTTTCCAATGTACTAGTATTTGTGCCTTGTATTTGTATTTTTATAAAACATGAGAGCATCCAAAATGAATGAATCTGCAATGTTTAGAAAATATCTGCAGCTATGTTGGTTTTTCAGAACAACCCTAAAATTTCAGCACCCGACTCAGAAGTCCACCGATGAGCACAAAGATCAGAGACTCCAGCTGCTCAGAAAGGCCAGTGCCATAGAACGGAATCTCATAATTAAAAGAGACAGCATGAGCAGCCCCGAGCAAACATGGGCTTTGCAGTTGGGCAAATCTGGTTCCAGTCCCGGTCACGCCCTTTTCTTTCTGTGTCTGGGAGCTGATTATTTAGAACCCACTGAGTCTCAATAAAATGGAGATAAAAGTGCCTACCCTCAGTCTCAGTGCACGCATGATGTACATACACACCCTTGTCTCCTTCTGAGATATCTTGCTGTATGTGTAGGGTGGATGGATCCAACAGCTGTGAGACTACAGCGAGGGCTGGTTTTTGCTTGGATAGACCTCCCCAAACCATTTCTAGAGCCCTGTCTTGATGGTAAAGTGTCCAGAAATGCAGCATGGGGTCCCAAACATGCTAGGCAACAGGGCCAAGATGAACAATTCCAGAAGCTGGGGTTATCTAAACAAAGCAGAGAGTCTAACACCTAATACACCCTCAAGTCACCTGATCCACTTACTGGTCCCCCCCATCCTGAGTTCTGACCCAGTCAGTCTGGGATAGATCTTCAGTGTTTATGTTCCCTGACCAACTCTGCTAGGCAGTGCTGTTGCCTCCAGTGTGTGGTCCACACTCTGAGAACCACTAATCTAAAGCATCAACAATGGCTCAAACCTCAAGGAATTTTAGGCTGCAGTAGTGACTTCCCCTGCCTCTTTCTAGGGTACTTCTTCTGGTGCTTTCTCTGTACCTCTTCAAGCACCAAGAATGCCAGGACATCCCTGTTCTGGCCATTGGTTGGTGCTGCAACATGTACCAACTCTGTCCAAGGTCACAGGAAAGCTGAGGGAACCTAAGACTTTGAGTTAGGGGAGGAAAAGAATAGGGTGGTAAAGCCAAGAGCGAGCTCCAGCTAAGCCCTGGCTCTGCCTGCTGTGTTGTACTCAGCACAAGGACAGGAAGTGTATCCCCCTTCTGCCTAAGCAGATTGGGAAAGATAACTTTGTTAGCAGGAGAAGGCCAGGCCAAGGGGTCGTGCTCTATAGAATTGGCACAATCTGCTCTCATGCATGAGCTGCTCTGTTCAATGGTGAGCCCTGCCCTGCCCTGACAGCTCATCTGGGCTGAAAATCCTCTCTCGAGTGAAAGCACCCCCAATGCCCCCCTCCAGCCCACCCTTTACCCCTCAGGGCACGAGAGCCCTTGAACTGCAGCCAAATGGTCACGGTGAAGAAGAATCCCTGGCTCACAACCAAATCAGCCAGGGAGGAAGAACACAGGGACCATGGCTCGCCTTCTGGTCCTCAAGGAGCACAAACAAGAAAAGGCAAGCACTGATCCCTGTACTGGTGAAGCAAGGAACCCTTGACCTCTGGGTAGTACCCAGAGCATCCTCCTAATAATGCTACTATTTGTCAAGTCCTCGTGGCTAGTAGCAAGCTGTTTTACACATACTGATTTATTTAATCACTACAATTCTTCAAGGCCGACACTGTTGCCCATTTCCACAAGGGCAGGAAAAGTAAGGCCAAGGTAAGGAAACATCCTGCTTAAAGTCAGGCAGCTCCTTAGCGGTGGGGCTGAAGCCATCTAACTGCAGATCTTGGCACTAACCACTTCTCTGTTCAGATTCCTCTGAGACAAAACCCTCTGATCTGAGAGAGGTTCAGTGCGATGGGTGGCCCAGAATCTCCACCCCTAGCAGGGAAAAAATATACCAGGCCTTTCTGCACACTCCCTATGCTCAATGTCACCATGGGGACTGGGCCTTGCCTGTGTTCCTGAAAGCCTGTGGTAGAAAGGAAGGGCAAAGCTACATGTGGGGCAGTGATAGATTTTCAAGATATGCAAGTGGACAAAACATATACAGATAAATCAAGAAATAAAAGTTACATTCCCCAACATATATTTCCCCACTCATTTAGTTTCAACCTCTAAGAGGCTGCTCCAATCCTAAACCCTCATGCCTCCCCCCACTTAGTTTTAAATCTATTAAAATCTCATCTGTCAGCAGTGTCTCTCTGAATACCACCTCCCCTCCACTAGCCCTGCCATTTCCCTCGTTGTTCAATACATTTTCATTTCAGATAGCATTTTTAATATACTACAACACTCACTTATTTGTCAAATGCTGTGGTCTGCCCCCCTAGAACATAAGCTCTAATATGGCAGAGTTTTTATTTTATTCCCTAATGTGCCCCAAACTCCTCAACAAGTACTTGCATGAATCACCAAGGACTGCCTACTACATGAGAGCTGGACCTGAAATCCTTGGAAAGTGACCCGAAAACCCAAAGCCCGAGGGCTTGCGTTTTTCATACACTTATCCTTCCTTGCTCAACCAAGAGCTTTAAGAGATGTGTGTCTCCGAATTCCAGTCAGTATTGTAAGTGTTTCCCTTAAGCCCTTAAGTATTTCTGCCCTTCCAGTCAGCCAGGGACACCTGGGTCTGCCTACAGTTTTGTCACCTAAATGAGTCAGCAGACCACAGGTAGGAACCCAGATCCACAAAAAGCACATGGGCCATGCCGCTGTATCCTAACTTTACACCTAATTTCCACTCTGAGCCTGTTTCTTCATTAATAAAATGATGGAATTGAGGCCAGAGGTCTCCTGTAGTCTTTCCTAGTTATGACTTTTTTCTCATGGGAAGGGGAAGAGTGTGATCTGATCAAGACAAAAACAAACCAACCCATGACTCCAGGGTACAGGAACTCATGTTCAGGAAGAAGATCTTAGCAAATACAATTAATGAGTCAAGAGGGGTTTGCACCACTACTTCCACAGAATAGGAAAGGAAGCTATATCTATTTTTCAGATTTAAAAAACCCAAGCCTCAGGGAAGCTAAATAAGTTTCCTACAACTGAAAGCAGAGGAGCAACACTGGTGCCAAGTTTTCCAACTCCCAATCCACATAATTGCCTCACTTGCAAAATGAATACCCATAGAAGAATGCCACCTTTAGATTATCCAAAATGTCAAGAACCTAATGATCTAGACAGACTTCTGCTCAAATATAAAGTGAAATTTGAATTGTATTATGTCTTGTATTCTAGAGATGCATTTCTTTCCATCAAACAATTCAGTCCCCATGAGAAGCAATCCCCCTAGAAGACCTGCTAAACTGATTCTGAGTAGGACTGAACACCTCAGTGTCACTGAGGCAGTGGTACTGTTTCAGTGACAGCTGAAGTGACTCCCTCTCTCTATCTCTTTCAGAACTTTCTCCAAGAACTACACAAAAAGTATGACTGTTTTCAAGGACTCTACAGATGCAAACAACCAACCACCAAAATATTTCAATCTATTGTGCCCCACTCAAGTGTCTTTGATGTCAAAAACAGTATGTAAACCAAGAAAATACTAAGATAGAAAGCTAGCTTTGTCCAACTCTGGGAGAGCATCATAGGTCAGAGCTATGTGAGCATGTCACTTGTTCAGACCCAAACACATCCTCTTCCACTCTTACAAAATGATGCCAAGACACCAGCTACCACATCAGCCAGTTGGACTGGGAAATCCCACAAGGGGAAGTTCATTTTGAAGACAAAGTTGGTGGATTCTGGAATCTCTCAGAGAAAGTGGTTTTAAGAAGCAACATGTATTGAATGTGTTCTTAAAAGCAAGAATGATTAGGTTTGTTCCCCTCCCTCCTCTAGCTTCTTGCCTCTTGATATTGGGGAACAACCTTAACCATCTATTTCCAATGGAAGAACTCCTTAGAAGGCATTGCCCCAATCAATGGGGGCTTTTGAACTTGGGAGTTCAAAAAACATAAAAAGTCTAAAGTAAATACAGTTGTGAACTAGTAAACTTTTAATAAAAATGAAATTTGAGACTTACAATGATATCATCCTAGTTCACCATTAAATGTAGCATGTCCATGACTCTAAAAGGGCAAGAAATGGCAGAAGTGGAAAAGAGATGGTAATATAAACTCTTAGGTGTGTGTGGGGAGGGGTAGTGGTCCTGGTTTACACTCAAAGTTGTCTTCAATTCAGTAATAATAAAATGCAGATTTTTTAATTACACGATTCAAGTCTCAACTATTTTTGCCCCATTTTTTCCACAAGTAAACTTGTAGGATAAAATATCCCTAAGTTTCATCTGAGAAATGTGTGAAAACATCTGTTTTTATACCACTGTTGTAGTCTCACACCGTGAGAAGAACCTCAGTGAGATGCTCTCAGAGAGAACACACTCAGGCATCCTATGCGTCGATCCTTGTCATAACACTTGGGCATTCCATCCAAGAGCCTGCTAGAAATCTAAAGCATCACAGGCCCAGGTGTGGGAAAATGGTAGCTGATGCTGCATCGTTCTCTTGATTTAACTGCAGCTTCTCAAAACTGTGTGTAGTTATGAGCAAAACATAGTGGTGAATGTTAGTATTTTCATAGATAGCACCAAAATCCTTCTTGATTTTAAGGTTCCTTTTCAAAAATGAAGACTACAGAGCTACAGATTTTTGAAGCAACAGAGGATAAAATTCTGTCTTTCCAAAAGGATCAACCATTTCCTTTCAGTCTGACTGGGGACAGAGGGTTACGTGTAGGTGACTTCCTACTGTTCCTACATCATTAGAATTCTCTAAGATGATTACAAGGTTCTAGGAAGAGACCCCTGGGTTCACGCCTGCTAGAGGAAAACTAAAGCTTTCCTGCTGTAGAGAGGCCATCTGCTTCTGTGGAAAGAAACTTTTAGAGGCCGCAGAAGGCCCGTGTAAGCTTTCACATCAGCTTTCCCCCGTCCTCCTCCCCTTGGTGCCCAACACAGCTCTCCCATTCTCTCCCTCCTATTGTTTTCTAAACATCCCTCCCTTCATAAAAGCTGTCTGGCTGGGAGCTTAAAATATTGCTGGACAGTAAAACCTACCCATCAGGGCCAATCCAGTCATATATGCTCAGTCGTGCAGCACAGGAGGGGCGGGGTAGAGAAGTGGGAGGTGGGCTTTTAGGTGGCAAAGGAAAGACGCCAAAGGTGCCATTTTGCTGCTGAGCACCAAGAGAGAAAGACAGCACCTATTTCTCCGTGGGACGCTACTCATATAGGCAAGTTTCCTTTGGGTAATGTTAGCTTGTAACTTTTCCCTCACTCTTCTCTAGCCTAATTTAAGGACTATTTCACAGGCTTCTCCAAAAAGGAAAAATGCTGCTACTGATGCTCAGTCCTGGACTGGGATGGCTGGACTCTGAATCCAACTCTAAAAACTTTCCTAGAATTGATGTAAGAGTTGGCAGAGGTTTAGGAATGCTGGAATCTGGAAAAGGGGTGCAAAGATATTCAAACTAAAATTTAACTTTTTAAGGTCTTTTACATGTCACTAACAATCCAGGCAGATGTAAAGTAAGATTCAGTTTTTGAAGGAGTTTTGGATGTTTTTCGCTCAAACTGCAATAGGAGTAAAAGTCTTAAGGGCTGAGTGCCATGGGGAAAGGGGAGGCCTCCTTCTCCGTTTTTAGAATGTTTAGTTGAGTAGAGGAATAGACTAGCTAGGAATCATAAGCCTTCTGGGAGCAGGTTCTGTTCTCTGTCTACCAGAGCTGTTGGTCAGTGGCTGCTCCAGAAACAAGAATGGAAGCATTTTATACCCCGTTAACAGCCAGAGGGGTAAATAGCCCCCTAACGGAGAAACTTGTTAACATGGACCTATATACTTACATGTGTTTTTGTGCCTCTTCAAAGCCAAGAGAAGGCTATGTTATACTGGAAATAGCCCTGAATCTAGAGAAGGAAGACCCCGGAGTAATCACTCACCCACACACATTGGGAACTCGCTTAACGTCTTCCAGCCTGTCCTTCTGTTCTAATAACAATGCCTAATTTCCTGATTCTCAAACATCCAGGGTTCTGTCAGTTCTTGCTCAAGCTGAAGTTTTTAACAGCTTGTGACAAAAATGTGACAGTAACAAAGTAAACAAGATAGTACATTTTTACTAAGTTAAATGAGTTCAGTTTAAAAACTTGTATTTTATTCTGAAATCATGACCACCCTGAGTTTTATAGGATTACAATACCTTTTTATGAAATGATAGTGAAAATAGACTGCAGTCAATAGTCAAGGGTTTTTTCTATGTCCCTGTTTAGAAAAATAAGGAGTCGGCAGCCTCATGTTGGTCACTGTGTTTTGTTTTTATGCTAGTCTGCGCAACCCAAATCTCAGAATCAGTGGCCTGATTCGTAGCTTGTTGTGAGGACTAAAAGACCATATGAGAAAGTATGTCAGGGTAAGGGATAAGAGTAAGAGATAGCACAGTAGAATAAGTGCCTGCCTGTCAAGTGCAGGGACCTGAGTTCAATCCCTGGTACCGCAAAAAAGTACCCTAATGAAATGTGTTATTCTAATCATTACCTCAGACATAACTCTCTGAATGTTCCTACGAATATATGGAGACTCTTGGGTTGGAGGGTCGAGTTCTTCCCATTTATTTTCCATCTGTAATAGACCTGTTCACTAAATTTTCAAAGTAAAATAAAAGAGCTATCTCTTTAAGGAAAAGAAAAGAAAATGCTTCCTTTGATTTAGATTTCTCCCTGTTCCAGTAGAATGCCTTGCTACTCTGGTATGACTTTTATATTTTTTCTACTTTTATCAGTACATGTTTGCCATACATCATGACTACATTTATTGTAGGGAATTGATACATGCACATAACACATTTCAGCTTTTTCCCTTCCCTCTTCCTCCCTTTTGTTTTTCAAGCCTCAGATTCATTTAATTACTTTATAAGTCTTTAGTTAATTATCATATATACAGGTTAAAAACCAGAATAATAGACAACAAAAAGCATACAAAACATGTAAGACAATTGTACTAAGTCAAGCTACATTTTTAAATACAGTACATTGTCCCAGTTAAGCTAAAATAATCTTTCTCGGGGCTGGGGAGATAGCTTAGTGGTCTGAGCACCTGCCTAGCAAGTGCAAGGACCCTGGTTCAGTCCCCACTACTGCATTCCATGCAGGCCCTGGAAGCCCAGGTATGCCAGACCGGCCCTGAAACCGTGGTGGCATCCCTGTAATTGCAGCACTGGGGAGGCTGAAACAGGAGGATCACTACAAGTCTGCATCCAATCATTTTTCCTGTTATCTATCCTTTATTTTCTATCATCTGTTTTAATACATATATATATATATATATATATATATATATATATATATATATATATATATTTAGGTTTTTTATGTACAAAAAAGGATATAATATTTAAGCTGTGTGTCTCAGTTACTTCACTGAACACTTCAGTCTCAAGATGCATCCATGTTTCCTACAAATGACTGAAGTTAAAATTTTCATTGTTAAAAGTCAGGAACTTAAGGCACTTTCCCTTTGCCCTTCTGAAGTTTTCTCTATCTCTGTCTCTGTCTCTATCTCTCTCTGTCTGTCTATATCTCTGTCTCTGTCTTTGTTTCTGTCTCTGCCTGTCTTTCTCTGTCTCTATCTCTCTCCATCTCTGCCTGTCTCTGTCTCTGTCTCTATCTCTCTGTCTCTGTGTCTCTCTCTGTTTCTCTCTATGTCTACCTCTGCCTGTCTCTATCTCTCTGTCTGTCTCTGTCTCTCTCTCTGTCTCTGTCTCTCTCATTCTCTGTCTCTGTTTCTGTCTCTTTCTCTCTCCCTCTCTCTCTCCTTCACTCTCTCCCTCGCTCTCGCTTTCACTCTGTCACTGCCGGGAATTGATTCCAGAGCCCTCATATGAAGCCCTTTTTATTGTACTGAGACAGGGTCTTTCTAAGTTGTCCAGGTAAGACTTGAACTTCTGATCCTCCTACCTCAACCTCATAGCAGGCTGGCTTCATTGGCCTGTGTACTCAGGCAAAAAGAGTCTCAGATCTTAAAATAATTATCATCGGTAGTACTCTGATACCTAGGGAGAGCTCACACTGTGAAAAGCATCATTCTGTATTACAGTGGCTCATGGTGGATGAAGCCAAATGGGTCCTGCCTTCCAAGAGCTTTGGAGTCTAAAGGGGAAACAAGAACAAGACCTAGCTATGCATAGTTCTGAGCCTATGTGTTCACCACAAACATTTATGTGGCTATAGGAAGTAAATACTAAAAGGCAATGCTTGAAAGACTAATAAGGTACCATACATGTAACGTTGGTCCAACTAAACTGATATCACAGTGGGAGTCAGTATATTAACAGTGTAAGGTTAAATGAGACATTATTAGTGAGATACCAGACTTAGAATATTTTAAAGCCAGATTTTATCTTATTGGAGGAAAGTCTTAAAATTGTGATTTATTTAACATACATTTTAGATTGAACTGTTTGGCTCTGTCAAATATTTTCCTGGCTCTGTTATTAATGGACTTTAGGCTTGGGCTGCTTCCCCAAACATGCTGTGCCCCAGCTACTTTCTGGAAGGCGATAGAATGACTGCTGCTCTGTACAGCATGTGCTGGGTTTAGCAGGAGGTTGAGAGCATTGAATGTATATACTGGCTAAGAGTCTTAGGTGCCAGCTGCAAGTAGAGGACAGCCTCCCTGCGCTCCATTCCTCATTCCTATGAGGAATTTTTCCCAGTGCCAGGCCATAATTGCAAGTGCCATAGCTGTCCTCACCTTCCCAGGAACAGCAAAGCTACTGTAGGATACCTCGTCTACCTGGGCATTCCAGCAGCTCCGAGAGGAGGATGCCCTCTGCTCTCCAGAGGAAGCAGGCAGATTATGTGCACAGCACACCAGGAGAGCACACAGGCTGGACACTGCCTGTTTCTGCAGCTAATGCTCAGCCCCCAGGAGATCTGGCCAGATTTCAAATCACAGGGTGGCAGGGGCTCCAAAGATGTCCTCAAAATGAAAAGCAGACCTAGTTCAAGATACTGATGTTCATCAGTTACATGGTCAACAGATATCACTGCCATGAGGAGTGGGCGTATGCCTGAGCCCGGGGATCCTCATCCCATAGAGTAGGGCACAGCCCAAAGAAACCAAAAGGAAGCTCTTCTAACACGAGCTTTTGCCATGGCCTAAGACCAGTGACGAGTAAATGTCACAGGTCTAGGGGCATTCAGGTTAGAGAAGCAACTGCGCTACATTGAAGGCTAAGTGCCTTAGCATAGTCTTTCATAGACTCCCTGTTTCCCTGGATGAATAATCCAGTTTTCCCATGCCCTCCCTGCTGACTCAATCCTGTTTCTAGAAGCCATTGCTGTCTATCAGCATTACATGCCACCGTAGTTAGTGCTGTGTTTTCTGAGGCCGGATTTTTGTCTCTATTACAATGACCACACGGCGCAGCTCCTGAAACCTTTTCATTCTGTGAGGCGCTAAAGCATCCTAGTCGTCTTTCCTCATTCTGTAACACGAAGCTCTCCTAAAACACTCTCCATCCACCCGATTTAAAACAGTAATAATAAAAATATACTGCTCTCAATTTGTAAAACTATTAAGAAAAGTTTCCAGATTTCAACCTTGGGAAGAGAAGACATAAATTAAGAGCACAGAAGCCAGAAAATTGTGTAGCTCTGATTGCAGGCAGTATTTCTCAATGATGTAATAAAAAATCCAGCCTTTGGGATCAGATGCAGCGCCACTGCTGTTTAGACATCTGATCTTGTACTACCTATTTAGCTTCTCAGAGCCTCAAGCATCTCATGTGTTGTGATCAAATTAGTTAAGAAATATTAAGTTCTATGTGCTGGGCAGTATGCCCGGCATTGACTATGTAGAGAATACAGGCATGATCCCTACCATCATGAAGATTACAGTTAGCAAAATTAAATTAAGTGAAATAACATAATGTCAAGAGTCATTCCTACAGGTGTTCAGTAACCATTAGATGCCTTCCATTTCCCTTCAAATACGTGATCATTATATACTTCAGCACAGTCAAAACTGAAATGGCTACAATTTCATACATACAACTTGTTGGAGTACATTAGTGTGGGGTATTTTTTCAGCATTTTGTCTCACCAAACTTCATTTGTGTGTTCTTGATTTTGTTCTGTGTTGTTGAGTTCAATCACAGTAACCATGGGTTTCTGGTTATGAACCACAATAAATCACTTTTGCTGGAGTTCAAGGAATTTTGCAGCTATTGCCTCGTATACAGTTTCAGGCCACTTGAGAAGTGAGTGAATACAAGTATTACTAGTAAATATATTTTACATTTAAGGAAGCTCGTGGAAGCATGTTCTTGAGTGTCATGCCCCTTATGTTTCCTACTGCCAACCTGTTTAATAATTGTGGTCCATATGTTGTTCATTGCTCAATAACCCAGGACACAGAGGTACCCCAAGAGTTGGGGTAGCAAAGAGATCCACTCAGGAGTGCACTGTGGCTGCTCAGCCTTTGCCTTTTCCCTCCTAGGTGGCAAGCAATGGGTGATTGGAGCTTCCTGGGGAACATCTTGGAGGAGGTGAATGAGCACTCCACCGTCATTGGCAGAGTCTGGCTTACTGTGCTTTTCATCTTCCGGATTCTCATCCTTGGCACGGCTGCAGAGTTTGTGTGGGGGGACGAGCAGTCTGACTTCGTGTGCAACACTCAGCAGCCTGGCTGCGAGAATGTCTGCTACGATGAGGCCTTTCCCATCTCCCATATCCGCCTCTGGGTCCTGCAGATCATCTTCGTCTCCACTCCCTCCCTGATGTACGTGGGGCATGCAGTGCATTATGTCCGCATGGAAGAGAAGCGGAAGGACCGTGAGGCAGAAGAGCTGTGCCAGCAGTCCCGAAGCAATGGCTGTGAGAGGGGGCCACTGGCTCCAGATCAGGCCAGCATCAGAAAGAGCAGCAGCAGTAGCAAAGGCACCAAGAAGTTTCGACTTGAAGGGACTCTGCTGAGGACCTATATCTGCCACATCATCTTCAAGACCCTCTTTGAGGTGGGTTTCATAGTGGGCCACTACTTCTTGTATGGTTTCCGGATCCTGCCTCTCTACCGCTGCAGCCGGTGGCCCTGCCCCAACGTGGTGGACTGCTTTGTGTCCCGACCCACTGAGAAAACCATCTTCATCCTGTTCATGTTGTCTGTGGCCTTTGTATCCCTCTTCCTCAATATCATGGAGATGAGCCACCTGGGTCTGAAGGGGATCCGGTCTGCCTTCAAGAGACCTGTAGAGCAGCCACTGGGGGAGATTCCTGAGAAATCGCTCCACTCCATTGCTGTCTCCTCCATCCAAAAAGCCAAGGGCTATCAGCTCCTAGAGGAAGAGAAAATTGTGTCCCACTATTTCCCTTTGACTGAAGTTGGGATGGTGGAGACCAGTCCCCTTTCTGCCAAACCTTTCAGTCAGTTGGAAGAGAAGATCAGCACAGGACCCCTAACTGATGTCTCCCGAGGTTACCAAGAGACACTGCCTTCATATGCTCAAGTGGGGGCACAGGAAGTGGAGGGAGAGGAGCAGTCTGTAGAAGAAGCAGCAGAACTAGAAGTGGAAGAGAAGAAGCCAGAAGCAGAGAAGGTGACCTTGGAAGTGCAGGAGGGAATAGCAGAGTCAGAAGGGGAGAGAGTAGAGACCCCTGGGGTAGGAAAGGAGGGTGAAAAAGAAGAGCTTCAGGCTGAAAAAGTAAGCAAGCAAGGGCTATCCGCTGAGAAGACACCCCCACTGTGTCCAGAGCTGACAGGTGATGACACCAGGCCCCTGAGCAGGCTGAGCAAGGCCAGCAGCCGGGCCAGGTCAGATGATCTAACCATATGAAGAAAAGAAAAACCAAAGAGAGCAAAACCCTCCCACCCCAAGCTATTCTAGGGCAAGATAAAACAAAAAAGTGCCAACACGCTTTGAGTATGCTGTCCCCTCCAGTCACTCCACCCCTGATTGGACAGATGCTGCAACGAAACAGTGCATCCTGTGCCACTAGGAAACTGCCTCTCCCATGTGTTAAGGGCTACCAAGGTAAACACATTGTTTCATCAAAGCTTCCAGTCTCCTATGACTACCCCAACTTTCTGGCAAATGTTGTTTTCATTTCCGTTTTTCCCATGGAAATTCTTTCCGTCAGAACTGCAGGAGAAAGTTTACCTCAGACTTTTTTACCAGTCTTGTCCCAAGCTCACTAATTTAGACAAACTGTATGACCCAGAATTTCTGTAGCAGATGCTACGTGATCATATACCAAGGATCTCAAACTCCATCGCTTACACGATCCCACAGCCTGTGCCCTAAATTGGTGAGGTAAGCCTGCTTTAATGCAGTGAAAAGTGGAAGGGCTGTCAAAGTCGAAGAGCAGGGGATGCTTCTGGTCAGTTCTAGGTAATAATTACTTTGTAATGTTATCTTGCCACCAGATTAAAAAAAAAAAAAACAGAAATTCAAACTTTTAACTGAAATTTCAGAAAAAAATTAATGTTGGTAATTATTTTAAGTGCACCACTTGAACCAAATAAAATACATGCAAACCAGATTGAACTTGTGGGGTGCCAGTTTACAAGGTAATCTTACATTAATAAGTCAAATTTTCCTTCAGGGATGGTCACATTATCTATATAGTCTCAACTTATTTGTGTGGCCCACATCCCCATTTCACCACTTTGGAGTGTTTGGTTTAAGTCCCCAGTTCAGGAGTAGCCCAGAGTTCTTACTGGCCCTTCTTCTGGGTCACTGTAGCTCATGGGTTCTGAAGCAGTGATAACCTTGTTGGTGGGAAGATTCTTCATAGGCAACTTCAGAAAAGGAGCAAGACACCAAAACTTGGCTCTGTGAAATTAAAAGACCTTAAGCTTTGAGGCTTAGCCATAGTTTTCTTCCCAGAGTCAACAACAACTCTTTTTTTCTTAAGTTCTCCTCTTCTACCATCAGTGCTTAGCACAGTCTGTATCTTTCAAGAGCCACAAGCAAGTTCCAAGATGAAAATCACTGATCAAGGCTTCCCTGGGAGTTGGTGGTCAGGACTTCCTTAGGCCCAAGACAAGTACCACAACAGCAATCAGAGTGTCACAGCCGGTGGGGTGGGGAGAGCCCTATAAACTGGGCGCTCAGACAATTAGGATCAAGTCCAAGCCCAACCTTCCTTCCAGAAAGGGAAAGAAAGGTTGAAGGAAACAAGAGGCACCTCGTGGGCCTCTTCCCTGTATCCCCACAACTCATCCAACTCAACAGAGAGTCCAGTCAGGGGAAATCTTCAAAAACAGTACATATTTTATACTAGATGTAATTTTTCCTAGAACTGGCCAATTTTCAGAGCAGAGAGAAAGTACTAACAAGGGTGGCTCGTCTAAAGCAAAGTTATGCCCATGTACTACAGTGCTGAGGAGAGGGTCATACATGTAGAATCAAGGTGACATAGCAGAGACCTGCACAGGAAACCTCTAGGGGCCCAAAAGAGGAATCCCACAAAGCTGCCATTGTTCTATCTTTTGCCACCATCCCAAGGTATGGAAGTCTCTTTTATTACTATCTGGGTATCAGCTTTCTTTTGACATATTCATTTTAGAACTGGTTTTCCAAAGCAAGCCTTCTCTAAAACTACTCTTCCCCATGGCACTTAATATTTCCCTTCCTTTAGGCCCCATTCTAAAGCAAAATGATCAAAAATTTAAGTTCATCCTGAGACATAATCAATCTACAGCCATACCACTCTGAACATACCTGATCTCATCCAAAGCATAATCTTTTGAAAATTACTCCTTAGAAATTTCCATTTAAAAGAGAAAGCCTAAAATATATATTTACCTGGAACACTCAAAGTGGCAACTTTCAATGAAGGAATGTATAAGAAATGAACAATTGAATAGAAGAGATATAGTTATCTTCTAGATGAGTGACTTGGCTGCCCTTTGCAGGTAACATTATTCCAACACAAACCTTGACATGTTTGGTGAAAAATATAGCAAAATCCCAAGGCTGAGAACCAAAGAGTGCCTCCTAGACCCCACAGGATTCACTAGTGCTCCCACAGTTTGCTTCCATTTTAGGGACAGCCACCTTAATCAATACTAATAATAATTTTTCAAAACAGTGTCTATCTCAACTAGGACTGAATACAAACAACAACAACAAAACAAAAAAAAAAAAAAAAAAAACCAACTATGTACTGTTCTAAGTGAGACTGCTGGTGCTATATGGAACAGTTCCAGGGCTGTAGATGAGGGCTGCTGGTCTCCAGAGGAAGCAGCATCTTGCCCCAGACTCATATCTGCTCCACTCCACAAGCCGTGCCACTTCAACTCTTCACCTTCCCCAGAAACAGGCTGTTTTGGAAAACATAGACATAAGCATCTAGGACTTGGACTTTTTTCTACTTCTGCCATTAGTAGCTATGTTGCTATTGTCCCTTAACCTCTCTATACCTCAGTTTTCTGTCTACAAGTAAAGATGGCATTTACCACCTACCTACCTCCAGGGATATCATGAGGACTAGAGAGCTGGCTGCCTCACCTGGAGCCTGCTGAGTGGCGCCCCTCCCTGAGAGATTCCTCCAACAGCAGTGAGACTGGAAAGAAGGGCAGGTGGGTGCTTCCCATCTTGCCCCTGTTGGCTTGCCTGGCTGTTACTTGGTGAGAGTTTCCCAATGTGAAATAGATTCCGTACATCAGTTTTCTCAGAGAAGACTCAAAACAAAACCTCCTCTCTATATGTTTAGTAGGAACCTGAGACTCTTTGACCTAAAAAATTATGGGTGACAAACTGGCAAATACTTTCATCCTCTGAAATTAGTAATAAGGTGACCCACCTTAAGTTTCCACAAAGCTGCTACCAGGTTCCATTCAGAGGGCGCTGCATGCCTGTATTCTGAGCAGTTGCCCCCCCCCAGCATTTATTTTCAAAAAATTAATTGTGACTGACTTGGGATTATACTCCCCATGGAATAAGTTATGTCCAATACATCAATCCCTTGTTAGATAAACCTGGGGTGTGCATGGCTGTGTCAATAAAAACATACTGTATAGCAGACATCAGAAATGTGGCTCCTTCCAGAGGAAAAGGCCCAACCACTCGAGAGAAGTTATAGCTCCTCCAATGGAGGAGTCGCTTGAGCACAAGGGGTGGAGTTACTCAGAGTTCACTTAGAAAATTTCACTTAAAAAAATTCAAGCTTGGCTGTGTGATTTTTGAACTTACCAGTTCAAACACTGCTTTTCTTTAAAGTCCTAACTTTTCACCATGACTGACCCTTATCATACAGCTGAAGCTACCAACACAGCCCTGAATAAATATTTCTGAAAGTTAATGTGATCTAGGGTCCTGCAAAGAGCATTGAAATTGGGGTCAGGACTGTTGACTGCCCCTTGCTGAAGCTGGACATGCCAATCCTGACTTACCTACTCTATGTGACGATTTTCTCAGTATTAGGTGGGAATAAGAATAAAGCATTATAAATCTTTTCAAACAGTAATTTGGAAAGAAAAGAAGGCATTCTCAAAATATTTAAATCCATACTGTGAAGTGTACACAAGGATGATCATCATTTTAAATACTGCACAGATGGTAAACTAAAATAATAATGAAAAATTAGGTAATAAAAGGAGGGCAATACATTAGAGGAGATAATAATCTGAATTCTAAAGATTATACTACAAACAAAGAATAGCTTTAATCATGCGAGAATTAGTTGCTGAAATGTTAATGAAGGTACTTGTCTTACCAGAGCCTATGTACAGGGGTATGGCAGCCCCTGACAGCCTCTGACTGGCGATATAAGAAAGTTCATGGATACTGAAGAGGGCCTCAGACACAAACACTCACCCAAGCCATGTGGAAGGCCAAGGGCAAGATGAAAGCAAGCTACATTCCTCCCTAGTTTTTGAGGACTTGGACTTTTTTTTTCTACTTCTGCCATTAAACATCCATGGGACAAACAATGAGCCAAGACCCCTATAGCATCTTCCATCCCACTACCCTAAGCTACTTCTCTTTTCTTCCCTAACCTTGAAATACTTTTCCACACATATCGTGCACACCTCAAATTAGCAAAGTCTAGATGAAAACATTTGGCTTGGTTGGATGGAAAGTTCCTGAATGTAAACATAAGCTGCAAAATATAGTGTGTGCCTCAAAATAACAGTGAAATAGGGAGACTTTCCTTTCTCAAAAATGCTGTACTGTAACTAAACAGGTGCTTGGAAAAGGTAGGAGAGCAAGCAAATGAAAGTCTAATTCCAGCAATGCGGTTGGAGGAAAAAAAAAAAAAAAAACTTTTATCAAAGATAATTCACTCTCCATTGCCTTAGATACTGAAGTTCCTAATGTGAACTTCAACTCCAACAGTAGGCATGAAGTAGCAATGGGACATATGTCTCTAGCCTCACCATCTTTTGAAAGTTTTCTAGACTAGAAAATGAATTCTAAAAGAATTCATAGATTTGTCTGGAGAACAAAGCAGATGGTTCCATTTCATTTTCTGCTCATTTTTCTTTCTGAAAAATAAGAGTAGAGATTCAACAATGAAACACACTCATAACAAACTTCATGGAGAAATCACTGGCAAAAGAGAGGTGCTATTGGAACAGTGGCCCTGTGTTTCCAACCCTTCTCATTCTTTTTTTTTTTTTTTTTTTTTTTTTTTTTTTTTTTTTTTTTTTTTTTTTTTTTTTTTTTTTTTTTTTTTTTTTTTTTTTTTTTTTTTTTCTGGGACCAGGGATTGAACTCAAGCCCTTGTGCTTGCCAGAGAAGCACTTATTCTACTGAGCCATCTGCCCAGTCCCATCCTTCTCATTCTTATGTTTGAGCTAGTCATTACATGTTAAATTGATGCAAAACAAATAAAACTAACTTGACTTTTAACCATTTCTGTTTTTTCTCTTGACCTATCAGGCAAATTACACAGTAAAGAGACTGCCTCAGTTTCTTGTTAGTCTTCTATTGGAATTGAGGGCCTTAAAAGAAAAGGCCAGGGGAGTAAAATGTTAATAAATGTTAACATCTAACTTTCTCCAGGGTGCAGAAGTTCTTGGTATAAATTCTCCCACCTTTACCAGTTTTGAGCTATGTATGTCAGACTGCAGAACTGAGAAGAGATGTAAAGTTGTACTACCACGCAATGGACATGCAACATATAGTAGACATAAATAACAGTGCTATGATTTGGGTTAGCCCAAGAGTATGTGTCATTAGAAGATGGGTCCCCAGGGTGGTGGTATTGAGGTATGCTGGGAGTTTTAAGAAATGGGGCCCAGAGGACTAGCCAAATAGATCAGTGGATTAAAGCCCCACAGGCCTCCAGTGCTGGCTCCACCCCCGGGACATGCTGACAAACAATTGAGACTGGTTCTGGAGAAGCATGCCTGTAATCCCAGCACTGGGAGGCTACAAACAGGAGAATCACTACAAGTCCAATCTAGTAGTGAGACCCTGAGCGCCCTGTAGACCCTCTCCTAAAGTGCAAAAAAGAAAAAGAAATGGGGCATACTTGGAGATCCTTTGTCTGAGGGATTGCCACAAGATAGGTGTCCTGTTATGCTGCTGGTTATATTTCTCATCTAGAGAGTGGTCATAAAAGGAGCAAAACCAGCCCCTCATACCTCTCTCTGGGTCCCAACTTGAGACAAAACTCTACTTCAACATGTTCCTCCACTGCAACCTTCCATCTGCCAATGTGCCCTTCCTAGAACTAAGTTGCAAGTGACATGCCCTTGAACCTCCACAATTGTGACCTAAATAAATCTGTTTCTTCATAAACAGCCTGTGTCAGGTATTTTGTTATAGTAATGAAAAGCTGACTAATGTATGATTCTGAAGACTATTCCTGATAGCAAAGTAATCG
>PVKA01015858.1:23820-49221 GCA_004027165.1 Ctenomys sociabilis
CTTATTCTACCAGGCCACCTCCCCAGCCCCAACAACTCTGATTCTTAAAGAATCTTTTTTACTCATTAGAGATTTGGTGGTCAGTTTCTTCCTCCATTTGTCTATACAAGCCTCAAGAAAAAAAAAAAAAAAAGCATTTGTTTAACCTATGAAAAGAGGCAAAATAATTATTTACTTCTTTTGTATACCAATGAGCACTTTTGGAAGATTTAAATTTATTCATCAAAAATAAAATCAACTGAAAATAAAATAAAATTAAGCAAAAACCTCTGCCTGGAATTTATCATGTCACTTCTCTGTTCAAATTCCTTCAATAGCTGTTTGTTGCCTCCCAGAAAAATTCTAAATTCCATAAATCTACAAAGCCCTTTATATGGAGGATATCTATTTGTGCCTATCCAGAATCCTCTTTCCTTTTTTATTATAGCACCTTTTTACCTATGGGAAACTCCCTTTCTCAACTGGATAGGACTAATAGTCCACCAATAGTCTTGGTGGACTATTACTCCTATTTACCCAACTTCTCCTGGTTGAGGATGAGAGTTTTGTTTTATTTTGTTTTGTTTTAATGGGTCAGACACATTCAATGAAATAATCAATCTTAAGTGGAGTAACAGAGAGACTGAAAACTGCATTCAGAAACTTCCAAGGGCCAGCCAGATAGCTCAGTGGATTAAAGTGCCTGTTTATGCAGACAGCATCTGTAGGGGCCAGCACAGCATGCTGGCCCCACCCCCACAGCACACTGAGATAGGGACTGAGACTAGGCATGGTGGTATGCGCCCTAATCCCAGCACTTGAGAATCTAAAAACAGGAGAATCACTACAAGTCTGATCTACATCTATGTAGTGAGACCCTGTAGATCCCGTACTAAATACATTTTTTTAAAAAAAGAAAGAAAAGAAACTTACAAATAGTTTCTACCCACCTAGGGCCCAGGAGATAGCTCAGCAGACTAAAGCGCACGCTTGACAAAGTATGGGGACCTGAGCCAGGCAGAGTCCAGGCATGGTGGCGCACACCTGTAATTCCAATGCTGGGGAGACTGAAAACAGGAAGATCACCATGGGTCTAGCTACGTGGTGAAACCCTGTGACAACCAAGTACATTAAATACAAAAAAAAAAAAAAATTTAAAACAAGTTTCTACCCACCTAGATTTCCAGAAGATACCTATTCTCTCTCTCTCTCTCTCTCTCTCTCTCTCTCTCTCTCTCTCTCTCTCTCTCTCTCTCTCTCTCTCTCTGTTTCTCTCTGTTTCTCTCTGTTTCTCTCTCTCTCCCTCTTTCAGACCTCGGAGTTTTAGGCTTCCTTTCATTTGCTAAAGATATCCCAGAGTTCCTTTTTTCCACTTGAGCATAGATAAAACTCTGTCTCTGTTATTTGCCAATAACAACCCTGGATCGACACACTTTTGTAGCCTCATTTCTGTATCCATCTATATGTGCATGTGTGTCAACCCCACAGGAGCATTGTTGGATCCTTAATATGAACAGTCCTGGCACATAACAGCATGGGAGCACCGTGTTTCAGGAGTCTCTGCTCTGTCCTGCCTCCCTACAACCTCTGCAATCAGTTCTTTCTCCCCGTTAATCATTCAGCTGCAATGTTCTCATCTTAGGAAATCTCACAAACTTCCAAGATGAATTTAGGTACTGTCTTCTTGTAAGCCTTTCTGCTAAAACACTTCATCAAATTGTTTTATTAACTGGCTCTTCTTATATCTGACCACAAGGAACTTTGCAGCAAAGATTTCATCTGATTTTATCACTGCACATTTAGTACTTTTGTTATGAATGAACAAATGAATGGATGGATAGATGGATGGATGGATGAATGGATGGATGGATGGATGGATGGATGGATGGATGGATGGATGGATGAATGAATGAATGAATGAATGAATGAATGAATGAATGAATGAATGAGAAAGCTAGGAGAACATGTACTAGGACAAGAGAAAGCTAACTTACCAGGCACCCTCCAGAAAGAGAGGAGCATGTCACTATATAGTGAAGAAGTTCCCTAAAATTTCAGGCTTGAACATAAATAGACTTTCTTTTGTTATAAGGAAGAAAAAGAGATTTTTCTTTCAGGATGTTGTCACTGAGAACAACCCCAGATGCCACATATTGAAAATTACAAGGGGCCAGGGAGATGGCTCCGTGGAATAAGTGCTTCCCCAGCAAGCACAAGGGCCTGAGTTCAATCCCCAGTTCCACAAAAAAAAAAAAAAGAAAAGAAAAGAAAAAACATGGCATCCAAGTGTTAAAGACGCTGTCACCAGGGCAACCTTAAAAGAAGATGTCACTCTTTGAAAGACTGCAGGTCAGAGGACTTCCCGTACCCACCAATTTCCACTATTTGGACTTTCAAATTTTACATGAAATTAAAAATAAACTTCTATTATATTAGTTCACTGAGATATCAAGATTTATTTGTTATAGTGTCTGGCATCACCTATTTATATATACTGATACATTTTGGTTAGATTTGTCTACAACAAAAAACCTAAAAAAGTGTGGTCTTTGCTTCAGTGAGTGGTGAATAAATGAAAATCAAAGGCTACAAGGATAAAGACCAGACTATATCATGCAAATATTTGGGAAAATGATCTCTGATGATTTACATGTGGATTATCCATTATTGGGTAACAATTTACTCCAAATTAGTGACTTAAAACAACAAGCATATTATCTCATAGAGTGTGTTTAGGTCAAGAATTCTGGAACAGCTTTGTGGTCTCTCATGAGGTTGCAATTAAATATTGAAAGAGCATGAAATTATCACATATTTGACCATAATAGTAGGATATATTCACTCAATGGCTATATGAATAGCAAGTTAATGTGAAAGGTTAGTTTCACTTCATGGGTGGCTGGTTAACCCAGAGCAATTGATTCAAGGGACAAAGACAACATCTATAATGAGCTAAACTTGGAAGTCTTACATCATCATTTCCATTGTATTCTATTGATCATTTTCCAATCCACCACTTCCAGTGCCACTCAAGGCAAGAATAAAGATACTAGGGCTGGCCAAATAGTTCAGCCAATTAAAGACCCTGCAAGCAGGTGCAGGGGCCAGGGATTCGATCCCTGGGCTTGCCATGCCAACCCTGCCCTCAGGGTGCACTGAGACAGCAATTGAGATGGGGTGTGGTGGCACTCACCTGTAATCCCAGGTCTTGGGAGGCTCTAAACAGGCAGATCACTACAAGTCTGATCTAGTAGTGAGACCCTGAACACCCTGTAGACCTTTCCCAAAAAGAAAAAAAAAAAAAACAAGACACATTTGTAGTTAGGGGGAGCCAAGGGGTCCCAAGTCCAGGTACAATTATGACTAACTGGAACAAAGGTCTCAACCCAGTGCTGAACCTAGGTTTTGTTAATTCATGAAGAAGGGAGTGGTTTGAGGACGCATGAATGTGAGAATGGTGGGAAGTACATAAATGCTGTCAGCTGGGCTAGGTAGGAGGCCAGAAATCACCTCTGCAATATGGAGAGAGGGATACACAGAGTGATCTGTATGACACAATTAAGGTAGCGTGCAATGTTTTGGAGTCAGTGCTTCAGTTCTGATGTGTAATCTTTTATGCCCTAGGAACTCATAGCCTCTAATTTTGAGGCTCAACCCTAGATGCCAGTCTGGAGCACAGCTCTGCATCCCACCTCAGCTCATACATTTTCTTTGGGAGCTATGGGGAGGGCAGAGGGGGCGCTGCCGTGTCATCCTTGCTTCAAAGACTATATCAGCACCTCAGCTGGACTGATTTGTATTGCTTAAAGCCAATTGAAGGGATAAGGAAAAGTTCTAGCCAGTTCTGCATGCTTTAATATATGGAAATAGGGCCAGGTTTAGCCTAGATGGAGCTAAGTCATTCTTCTTTCAAGGAGAGTCATCCTGGTGGTTCTCCACAGACAAAACAGTGCTTCTGTCCATATTTGAGCCATTGTAACATATGTATGTGGAGGGCAGAGGAGCTGTTTCCCAAAACTAACCCATCTTCAGACTGTAAGGAGTTGCTTCTTCTTTTGAATTACAATCTGTCATTTAGCTTCCATGTGCCTATGTGTGTCTAGTTTTTTCAGGGCTTAGGATGAATTCAGGGCCTCCATATGCTACACATGGCTGTACTGAACTACACGCTCAGCCACTGCAGCTCTTGAAAGTGAATACAAAAACACAGTGTCTTGGTTACTTCGCTGAAAAACAAAATACCCAGCACCTCAAATTAAGGAAGGAAAGGTTTGTTTAGCTCAGTTTGTGGAGGTTTCAGTCTGTAATCAGCTGGCTCTAAGGCAGGGTGGCATTGCACAGGGCAACAGTTCAAGGCAGCAGGATACAGCAAAAAGTAGCAAGAGCAAAAGAAAAAGGGAGCAATACTGGGGATATAGCTCAGTGCGGCAGAAGCACCTGCCTGGCAAGTGCAATGTCTGCAATTTGATTCCCAGTAAGGCAAGCTTCTTTTCCTCCTTTATATTGTAAGCAGGGTGGAGGAGGGGCATGTAGGCACTCATAATCTCCATGCCTTCCTCTTGCACAGGCTCAGGATAATACAAAGTAGGGACCCTAGTCCCATGCTGAGTCATTTAGTTAACCTTCTAATCCTCTCAAGATGACACAGCAAATAACATCCTAGAGCAGTAAGGGTCTGTCCTTTTCATTTCAAGACGTAGAACTGCTGTTACTTGAGCTTTTTTTTTTTTATCTAATCTACAGAGTCTACAGGATCTCACTACACAGAACAGACTCATAGTGATTCACTTGTTTTCAGCCTCCCAAGCACTGGGATTATAAGCACGCACCACCATGTCCAATCTGAATTGTGGTCTCAGAATGCCCCAGGGGTAGGGCCGGCATGGCACACTAGGGACCGAACTCCAGACCCTGCATCTGCCTAGCAGGCACTTTAATCTGCTGAGCTATCTGGCCGGCCCTAGTTGAGCTTCTAGACTCTTCAAGTTGACACAATGTATCAACCATAAGACACAGCACTACATCTGCGATGTGATTGGCAGACCATGGTGAGATTATCATTCTCTTACTACATGATACCAGACAATGGACTCTTTTGAGTTTGAGACGTTAGAAATGAGACCAGGCCCAACATCACAAGCTTGCATTCAAGCTTTATTGCAGGGAGGGGAAAAGGAGTCCCAGCCTAGCCAGGGCTGAAGAGAGTGAGAAGTTAGTCAAGAAAGTAACCAAGTTGCTGCTTCTAGAACAAAAAGGGCAGCATATTTTTAATGATTGGCTGGAGAGAGCTAGTCAGATGATCTTCTTTGGCTAGGATTATGGTTTCAAAAAGACATTTCTTCTTATGATAGACACAGGCCACCAGGTGGTTAAGGTTCACTTGTCCTACAAATTGTCGAATGTTCATACTTCAGGCACCATTATCCTGCACAAAACATCCTGGCCTTGTACTTAGTGGGCTAACAGGTAGTCAACTCCACTCAGGAGCATTATCATTTTTCAGGAACATTCTGGGCTTGATAGGGATAAAGGACTTTCACTGTTTGAGTTGCTGAGAAAACATGATAATGAGGTAGAAGAAACACATAGAAGCTCCAAGCCAAATTAAACTTGTATCACAGGTTGGACAAAGCAATTTTCAAATGAGCAATGTATCTATGTGCAGAGTTGAGTAGAATCTGACTCAGGTCAATATGGTAACAGGGATGGGCACAATATGAAGACAGATATGCTAAACCTTTAAATTCCTTTTAGTCACCTGAAAGATTGTTGTGCCCATGGGAAGAGCCAGAGTTTTCAGAAAAAGCAGCCTTCATGTTCCTGGAAAGTAACCCAGGCAACACATTAGAGGTACCATCTACAGCAAAGCTAGTGGGAAAGCAGTATGTATTGCCAAGCTGTGCAACCTTCAAAACTAGTAATCTTAAATTACCTAAGAGCAAGTGAAAGCAGATGGATTACTTTATTTTCTTAGAAACAATTCTCAACTCATGCAAACACACAGTTCTGCTTCCGTTGTTTTATGAAAGCCTCAAGACAGGTCTGTTGAAATATGCTATGGTACATAATCATTTATTGCACTGAGGAGTTTCTTCTGGTACACCAGTCTTCCATCCCACCTCTGACTGTCCTGACATACAGACAGGATGCTTTGGGGTTTGGTTTTGTCGCAACAGATATTACTTGCTTAGCTGTATTCACCATAAATCTCATTTGTCTGTCCAGTCTTCCTGTGCCTGTAGTTAACTGTGTGTTGTGTTTGTAGAGCCAAGTAAAAGCTGTAATTCTTTTCTTTTTCACAACAAAATGCTCCTTTACTTATACTTTTGCAAAGTTAGTAACAGGTGACACATGATTGCCTAGCAACTAATAGCTGACTTTAAACAGACAGGAAGAAAAAAAAAAAAATATATATATATATATATATATATATACACACACACACAAGATAGTTAGGATAGATATACAGCTACTTTCTCTTAGTTCCTTGAGAAGAAAGGTTTGTACTAATATTGCTTAGATATCATGTCTATATCTTGTCCTCTGAATAAATACTATGAAGACAACAATATGCAATATGTTAATTATTGTAACTGTTCTATTAACCTGCTTTGAAACTGTTTCGTTGCTGTTTTATCTTTTTCCCAATTAAAATGAATTTTTAAAAAATTTTAAAAACTGTAATGTTTACAACATAATGCTTGACTATGGCCTAAATCATTAAAATAATCATTTATTGTTAATTTTGGGTGGTGTTGTTTTGTTATTTATGGTCCCCATGTAAATAACTGTCAACATCATCTTATGATAATCATTACATTTAGTGTATTTAACCCTCAAAAAGCCTCGGAAATTGAAATGCTACCTTGTATTAGCATTTACTTGCGGATTTTCAGTCCACAATACTATAGCTCTGCCCCTCAGCCTAGGCGGTCTTAATTAAGCCCGCCTCCGGAGCAATAAATACCTGGCCTGCCGTTGCCCCGCCCACTCCGGGCCTGAGGCGCGAAACGCAGGATGCTGTCGCTGATTGGCTGTCTGCGGCGCAGCTTGATGGCGTCAAGATGGCATCAAGCTGTAGCGCGACAGTCTAGGCCGCCGATCCTGGGAAAGGCTACCTGACAGTGATGGGGTGGCAGCCCGAGCGTGGGATGGCTCTGGGTAGTGAAGGCTCTACTTCGCCATGAGTTTCCTAATCGATTCCAGCATCATGATTACTTCCCAGGTGAGTCACCTTAGCCCTCCCGAACCCTCCGTTCTCCCCGAATCGCTCTCCGGGGCCTCAGCGCTACGACCTGGCTGAGGTCTCGCTGCCCGCTAGCGGCTCGCGCCTGCCGCACGGGTCTCAAAAGTCCGAAGACAAGGAGGGATCCACTGCATCCGCTTTCCTCGACTGGGTTTCTTTGTAGAAGGGGTCAGCCGGCTGAGAAGCTGAGAGCCAGGCCCGGGAGGGGAGCAAGCGCTCCCTGAGCCTCCCCCCAACACACACACCCAGCTCCCGGAATGTGTTGCTAATCCGGCTTGGGGAAGATGGGGTTCTGGGCGCGGAGGTGCAGCGCTCCAATCAGGGCTGAGCACGTGCGGTCTTTGCTGCCTGTGGCAGATCCTGAGTTCGAGTGCAGGGAGGTGTTAGCCGCCCTCACTTAAAATATTGAGATTTTGCAGCTGTGCTGACACCTCCCACTTTATCCTCCGCGCGCTGCTCACACTTTTCCCGTCCTTTCCCGACTCTCGTTTCTTCTTATAGTCAGCATTTACCTACCATTTTGTAAGGCTCTGGAGTACAAAAAGCGTGAGACACTTTTCCTGCCCTCTACAACGTTCATCTGTTGAACCTCTTGTTTGTCATTCCTTGTTGGTCTGTTCTGTCCTCTGGCTTTTATCATACCAGGATATTTAAGTACTTGTGAGTTTATTTTTTAAGATCATGTACAATTCCGTACCTCTATACCCAGTTCCAAGAGCAGGCATTCAAGTAATTGTTGGCTAGCCGTTACCATTTGTAAAAGCTCCGACTGCGTAATTATTGGCTGCCCCCACCAAAGTACACCATAATTTATACTTAGTTGTTCTTTCTTACAAATGGAAATTTTTTCTAAAAAATCCTTTTAACAGACAGCTGAAAGTAAGCTAAATTTTGGAGTTTTGATGTTTTGTACTGCTTCATCTTAATGCTTCTATGCATAGAGTACAGCCCTTCCTTCCTCTTGAAAAACTTTTATAACATTTAAAATATGAGGCAAAGAAAAGCCATTCATAGGCCTACTACTCTAATATGATAACTTTTTCCATTTTTAAAATTTACTATTTTTTATGTGATTCCTATTTTTATTGGTGACGTAATAGTCAAATGGTTTGGTGTACAAAAATCTGGACATGTAACTCTTGAAACCTGTATAAGGCTTGCTATTACCCCTGATAACAATATAGTATAGAGTTGTTTTTAGCCATAGTACTAATTCAAGAAAATACAATTTAAACTACATATTTTCATTCAGAATTAAAATAAGAATATTAGTAGAAAGTTGTCATTGCTTTTAAGCTTACAAGTTTAATATTGATATAATTGAAAAATTGAACCAAAAAAGTAGTTTTCTAATCTTTTGTGACTTAATTTCATATACTTTAATTTCATACATATATTCACATAAAATACTAAGTTTAACTGTCCTACTAAGAACTAAAACCAAAAGAATCCTTTGCATCAAATTCTCTGTCCAAGTTTTTATGTGGCTACTTTACCGTCATTTAGAAATCAGTAAAAATGTCATTTCAGGGAGAATATACCTGATCTCCTATCCTCAACAAAAGTAGCCTTTCATTCTGGCTGTCTTCTTTCTCATTTCCCTGTTTAATTTTCATTTCACAATAATCAGTGTTATTTGTGTGTTTCTATATTTGCTATCTGTAGACATCATAAAATCCAAATATCTTAATAAAAAGCTCTTCACTAGATACAACTGCCTTCAAAGCAAACTCTCCCACTTTTCTGTGTGTGTGTGTGTGTGTGAAAGGTTTATTTGAAATGAAGTCAGAAATTGTAGGACACATCTCAAAAGTCATCAGCCTCAGACATCTTAGTGTAGCAGTTGTTCACCACTGCCATAGGAAGAAGCTCAAGCTCTTTAATATGGCTTATAGAGGCCCTTATGTTGAACCCTGGCATTAAGCTCTTCAGCCTTAGCTCTCACTTTATCTTCACTTACTTTACACTTTGATTTTTTTTTTTTTTTTTTTTTTTTTTTTTTTTTTTTTTTTTTTTTTTTTTTTTTTTTGTGGTACTGGGGATTGAACTCAGGACCCTGCACTTGCCAGGCGGGCTCTTATTCTACTGAGCTATCTCCCCAGCCCTAGCCCTACACTTCTAAATTTCTTTTAGTTCCCTAGGCTGCCCATGCTTTTATGCCACCAGATTTCCATTTCCATTCTTTTCTATTTTTAAGCATTTCCCTCCATATCCCTTCCCTTCTATCTCCTGGCAAACTCTTGTTCAACCTTCAGATCTTAGCTTGGACAGAAGCCTCTCCCAAACTAGATTAGATAGCTACTTCTGTACATGCTACCAAAGTGTCCTTTACCCATTTCCCTTATAACAGTGTTACTGTGTTGTTTTGTACTTGTTTATCCGCTCCTTAGATTATAAAACTCCTAGAAAGCAACATTCATGGTCTTATTCAGTACTCCATCACTAGGACCTGGCACATACTATGCACCAAGAAATATTCAAGGAGTGAAGGCTAAATAACTGACCATAGAAAGGTGTGTTTTTCTAGTTTTTAATAACTATGCTGATACTTATTTTATTCATTTATTTATTTATTTATTTTTACTCTGTAGCTAATTTTCAACCTGGGGTCTTTTTTTTTTTTTTTTTTTTTTTAACAGAACCAGGGATTGAACTCAGGCCCTTGCACTTGCCAAGGGAGCGCTTATTCTACCTAAGGGTCATTCTTATAAAAGCAGCTATTATCTAACATACGTTTTGGCCCCACTATACAGTCATAAGACTTAGCACTTCCAAAGTACACTATGAGTACCAAGGTCAAGGCTCTGCTCCACATGTTCTAAATGCAACATTCTTTTAACTGTACTGGAGTTTAAATGCAGAGTCATCACTAGCAATGGAATGCATATTTATCTCAAGTATAATAAATCCTGCAAGGACTTTAAGAGATGAGAGTTCTCCTTGTGATGCCTAAACTGATCCCAAACTTCTGGGTTCAAGTGATCCTCCTGCCTCAGCTTCCTTTAGTAGCTAAAACTAAGGCAAGTGCCACTGTGCCTTGCTGTAGTTACTTTTCTGTGAATGGCTTAAAAATCTTTCAAAAGCTTCCTTTAACAATTGGAAAGGAGCCAGTGATAAACTATTAAAAGATATATATTCATTTTTCTTTCTATCCATTCTCTATCTCATCATACAAATTTATAATTTTTACTTATTTTTTCTCTGTCTAGAGCTTCATTTCAGGTGATTCTGTTAATTTTCTTTAATTATTCATCTTCATATATACCACTCCTAGTCATAATTATCCAACTTCTTTTATTTATGGCTTCAAACACAGTTTTCCAAATAGTCTAGAGATATTTTTTTTTCCTCCCTGTTTGCCCTTTTCTGCTTGAACTGGATTTGTGGATCCAAGTTACTTTCTCATACCCCCTTGTTCCTGTACCTTCTGTTTTACTCACTTTCCTCATTACTGGGAGAAAATTGGCTCATGTTTCAGCCCAAAACTGACTATCTCTAAAGCAGAAGGGCATGACAGAGGAAAGCTGCTTGTGTTCTGACATCCAGGATGCATAGAGAGTGAAGTGAGCTGGTTGAGATAAACCCTTCCAGGCCACCCCACTCTTCCAAACCCCATAATCTAATCATCTTCCAAGAGCCTTGCCTATGAGCATGTGAGGTACTTGAAGACCCCTGGATATAAAATGGAACCTCTTCATAGAAGAGTCCACAGTTAGATCAGTGCTTTGTTGACTGTTAATACAAGGACCATATCTGTTGTAAAACTGATGCACCACTGTGCAGTCCACCACCACAAGTTTAACCCATAAGTCTCATGACTTTAATCAGCTACAGTGCTTGTTTGGTTTCCCTCATAGCTTCTATGTCTTTATCACTTAGCCCAAAGCCCCCTTTTCTGTGTTCACACATAGCAGATGGTTTTGCATCCTACTTAACCAATAGATTTGATCACCCTTTGCTTACTACATTTTAATCTAAGGTTATTTGTATCTCCTCTCCTGTCAGAAAATGAGGTACCCCCACCAACTCTGCCTTTTACTTGCCTAAGCCCTACTCATCTTTTAAGATAATGGTTTTGAATATTTTAAGGCTGTGAAAACCTTATAATACGTGAAGAATATCTTGGTGCTTCTGAAGAAACGTGTGCATTATCTCGTTAGTATATAATGCCAGGTACTAATCCCAAATCCCAACATCCTTCAATTTAGGTATTATCTTTTTTGGAAAATCTGATATAATCCCATGCACATTGGTTTGATCTCTCTCTTTCATTCTGTTTCACAGTGTCATGTACATGTCTATGTCATTGCACATCCATGTCAAAGTCTTTACTTTGTATCTTTAGCACTATATTGTGAGTTTCTTGAGCATAGTGAATCTCATCTTCATATTCTTGTCCCCTAGTACAGCACAGAGAAATTGCATCAGGGCTGGCAAGATAGCTCAGCGGTCTAAAGTGCGTGCTTAGGCAAGCATGCATAGATCACAGTTCGATTCCTGGTACCATATGCTGCCTTAAAGGTGGGCTGAGCTAGCTAAAAATTAAAAAATAAAATAAAATAAAGAAATTGCATCAAAAATTGTGAGTTTGAATGTTGCTGATTGACAATCATCTTTGACTGTAGATCACCACACAGCAAAGATTTATAGGAACCCTTCTTTAGGCCAGACATTGTGCTGGGTGCTAAGGAAACCAAATTATTAAGACAAATATGGTCCTTGTCCTGAGAGAGTGAGAGAGAGTGTATTTAAGCTGTTTATTTGAAAAGTAAAAGTGAAGAATGAGGGAGAACCTGGGTCTGTAGTGCAAGCTTGTGCTGAGTGAAAAAGAAACAATTAAAATGAAAGTATATGCTGGAGAACACAGGTTAGACGGTCGTGAGGAAAATCATGATAGCAAGCTCCTCTTAGCACCTTTTATACTGTCCAAACTTTAGAGAAACCCACAAGAACTTCTGCACAAAGGTCCTGAGAGGTGGTGCTGAGATCCTATGTTGCAGGCTGACTTCAAGTCTAGGCCATTGTGTTGAAAACCTGGTCTCATGAGAAGTCCATATCCTGTGCTTCGGGGACTGTTCCATGCATGTGTTCTGGATCTTGTAATAAACAGGCCATGTCTATTTCCCTGGCCATCTTTGTAATGCCCTAATCTCTTATCTCATTTATCCCTGAGAGACACAAATCCTCATAATTTTTAATGGGGTCCTGAGGGAGTGGAACTGTCTGCCTTCTATAGCTTCTTCAAGCTGGAAGGGCCCTACCTGCTGGGGAGTATATGGCCTCCACCTACCTTGGGGAGCTGTGGCTCACAGGCTGGGTTAAGAAAGAAAAACTTGTCAGAAAACAAGAAAAGAGTTAATGACCACTGTTAGCCCAAATAAGAGGAGAGGATTAAGGTTAAGTTTAGGGCAGGTGAGATTTCCATGCTTCCTATATAGTAGACTGGAAATTTGCTTTTTAAAGAAAAATATTATCTCCCAAAGTCTCACAGAAGTAGCTTTTCTCCTTCTGGGTGATCTTGTTCTTCACACAGTTCAGATGGGACTGCCTTTATTTTATTTTTTTTTGTTTGTTTTAAATTAAAATTTTCATTAGTACAGAACATGCTTGCAATGCATGATTACATTCATTATGGGGGAGTTAGATATATGTACATCATATAGCTTAATTCTTTTTACGTCTTATCTTCATTTCCTTCCCACTTCTCTCTTGGTCCCCTTCCAGTTTTGGGGTTTTCTTGTTGTTGTTGTTGTTGTTTTACAGAACCGGGGATTGAACTCAGGCCCTTGTGCTTGCCAAGGAAGCGCTTATTCCACTGAGCCGTCTCCCCAGCCCTTTCCAGTTTTCAAAATCCATTTAGCACTGTATCTTTTAAAAACTTTCCCATCATTACATAAAATGTCCTTCTTTGTTTTTACAACAATGAGATGTTACATCATGTGGTTGTACCATGTTTATTTAGCCTGGAACCTGCTGGTTCACATTTGCTATGATACACCATGCTGCAGGAAGCAAGCTTGCCAGAATTTCATTTCACATGTCAATACTTATAATGCACCAATATAAATGTACCAGGTTGCTGGATCAATGGAGTGTATGGTGTAATTCCATCATGTACTTACTGTCAACATGCCTTCCACTGTGTTTATATTCTTTTTCTTTTCTTTTTTTTTTTTTTTAACGTATTTGGTTGTTTCAGAGTCTCACTTGATAGCTCAGACTTGTGGTGCTGCTTTTATTTTAGAAAGATGAATCAACTTATCTCTACCACTTTGACTGCAATGGGTGTGACATGGGTTACTGAAAGGGACCAGTTCTATTTTGGCTTTAATTGGTCAGTGGGCGTCACATCTCCAAGATTTTATGAGTACTTGATCTCCAGGACAGACTGAAGGTGGTCCTAGTACAGAAGCTGGGAGGGCTCTGTTCTCATACATTTGGGTAGCCTGCTGTGCTTGGCCCAGATGAGCCACTTACCAGTTCAATTGTTTAACTACAGGATGACCAAAAGTTGCATCTTTATTTCATGAATTTTATAAGATAATATGAAGGAAATACAAAAAGGACAATTTTGTCAAATTTATTCAATACAAGAGTCAACTGGTTGAAATGACACCTACTTGAGCAATGCTCAGGATATTATATAAACATGTAATCCAAGTGATGCTCAGGATAAGCAGTTTATGAGCCATTGTAAGATCCTCATGGTCTCTATCATATCAGAGAATAGAAATGTATATCATCTCAACTAGACTCAAACTTAGACCACTTTTGGGATATGTTACTTGCACTCATGAGTGCCTTTGGCAGCAGTTGGTGTCAGAACTCTGACATCTCATGGTAGAAACCTTTCTAGAAGATTGGGGCTGCCAGGAGAAATGGTGGTGGTACTTTTATTACTAAGTCTTTTGCCACCTCCTGAGTTTTTTGGAAGGTAAAAGAAAGACCATTGTCACTCTGAAAGAATGAAGGTAGTCCAAGCTTAGGGATAATTTCTTTAAGAAGCAACTTGACTACATCTATAGCCTTTTCTGGACAGGTGGGATAGTGTTCAATCCAGCCAATAAAGGTGTCAGTACCAGCATCTGTATAAATCCTTCATTTGGTGGCATATGGGTAAAGTGTAATTGGCAGTCCTCCCCAGAGTATGTTCTTTTCCACTGTACAGGTTCTAATAAAGGAGGTGTTTTAGGCTTGCCTGGGATATTATAGGCTCACAATGGGTGAACTTTGAACATCTGTCAGGTGGTTGCTGCTAGTCCTAGTTCTATGAAAACATTTCCAGTGTAACTTCTCTTTCTATATAGAAGGAATTGTGAAGTATTTTTATAGCCTTCCACCCTTGAGGAAAAACCAATTTGTTTTGTAAATATCACCAGAGTCCCTTTTTTTCATTCCCTCTTGTCCTGAGAACCATTTATTTTCCTGGGGACTATATACTGGCTTTAATGGTTACTCAGGAAATGGAAAGAAGGGTAGAGTCTTAAGGGGCTATGAGGCTGCCTTTTTTGCTTCTCTGTTGGCTTTCTGATTTCGCAAAGAGACTTCAGACATGCCACTTCAGTGCCCTTTATAGTGCAATATTGTGATCTGCTTTAAAAGAGGAACTGTCTATAGGCGTTGTATAGTTCCCTGCCTGTGCTTGATAGATGATTCTTTATTAGTCACTAAACCTCTTTCCTTCCAGATTGCTACATGGCTATATTATATCAGAAAGGTATACTGGGAGTCTATATAGATATTTAACCTTCTGCCTTTTCTTAATATCAATGCCAAAGTCAGAGCTGATTAACAGATGAAACGATGTCCTACTAGTGCTTCTTCCTCTGAAAGTCTATTAGTATATTTACAAAAGATAATATACCTCCATGGTAAGAGCAGCTAACATTTTAGAAATCATTCTTAACCAACCCCTCAGCCATATTTTCAGTCCCAGTTTGATTTTGTTGAAGGCAAAGTAACCTGTCCAGGGTGGTTAATTCTCTTTTTAAAAACATTAGTTTGCATAGTTCCTAGTCTCTTCTACATCAGTAACTGAAGAACATGCTTGATTTGTTGGCCTGGGGACCATAAGAAGAATGTAGAAGAGACCTCCTCTGATCATCAGATCAGAGACCACATTCCCCTAAGAGACAAGGGGCAGGGGGTTCCAGGACAATATGCCATCCTCTTAGTTTTTGAGTCTTTCCTGCAGTAGAGTCACAAAATCCTGTACATACATGATTTCATTCATGCTACAACTAGAGAATGATCTCATAATTTAAAATACCATATCATACTCATCTCTCACCACTTCCTAGTCCATACTGAACCAAATTATTTCAAAAGCAGGTAAGATGCTCCTGTTTTAGATTGTCAGAATCAAAATTTTCACACATTAAGAATACAGCTTTAGGGAGCTGGGGATATAGTTCAGCCACACACTGCCTGCTTGGCAAGCACAGTGTCCTGAGTTCAATTCCAAGGAGGGAGGGAGGGAGGGAGGGAAAAGGGGAAGCAGGCAGGCAAGCAAGCAGCCAGCCAGCTTTAGTGATGTCAGTAAAGTACACATGGTGGCAAAGTCTAAGAGGTTTCTCCTTGGCTTGGCTTAGAGCCTATAGAGAGGAGACAGGTCTTGACTCCTTAAGATGCAGAAGGAGGAGACCCAGGGGTTCCACAAAGCATCCCTTGTGAGACCCTAATACAGACAGATATCTTTGTCCTAATATACTGACATCATTGAGCACAAAAAAAAGCCCTTGGGAGAATTTATCTCCATGTTTGGGCCCATTAACTCATTAGAGAGAAGAAGATGAAGACACTTATTAGCCTTACCTGTGTCTTTAACTCCAATAAAGTAAGGGCAAAACTCCACAACCAGAGTTCCATTAGCCACTTAGCTGAACCCTTTGATGGCTCAACTTACATTCTGCATCCTTTGATGACTGACTGTACTTATATTCTGACCATCTTGATAGTTAAGCAGATATTTCGAATCCCTTGATGATTTTACTTAACCAGAATGAAGCCAGTTGGGAAAATTATCTCTCACATTTACTCTAATAGTAAACAAACCAAAAATAAAACTAAGAATGGGGATGGCTCTGCACTCACAACACTTTAGTTAAATTTTAAACACTATTTGTTCTGCTCAGGACATCAGGCATGGTGTTTTTAATTATCTACATTTTTAAAAAATAATTTTATTGAGAAATAGCAATGAGTTCCAATTATTAAGAAAATTTCAATAATTAATACATTGTATATTGTTGTCTTCTTAGTGGTTATTCATAGTACAAGTTGCAGACATGATATCCTGTCCACAAACACTATTAGAACAAATCTTTTTGTTCACTGAATTAAGAGAAAGTAGCTATATATCTATCCTATTTTGAATATACACATACAAAATGGTCCTTCATTTGTATCCCCCTTTTTTGTTTGTTTTGTCAGAGAAGGGTATTCCATTGTCATTTAAATATTGTAGGTGCATGAATTCAGCAGAATTCTGAATTAATAGTGTCTGAAGTAAAGAAACAACTGCAGAAAGGTATAGGGAAACTCAATCAGAAATAACCTTTGAAAGAAAAAAGAAATCTCTGAATTAATAGCATCTGAAGTAAAGAATCAAATGCAGAAACATATAGAGGTAAGATCAGAAATAATCTCTGAAGTAAAGGAATTAATAGCTGCTTCTCAAGGCAGTGATAAAAATGAGCAATTTAGGAAAGAAATAGATCACATGAAGCAGAGTCAAACAAATGTAGAACTATAAATCTCGATCACAAGCTTGCAGAACTGAGTGAAAGTGAAGACAGTTTCAGATCTTGAAGATGCTGTCGCAACTAGTGAAAAGGTAAAAAAAGATCTCTTAAAAACAACTAGGATACAGGAAAAAATAATTTGTCACCTGCAAGATGATTCAAAGATGAACAACATGAGATTCATAGGCATCAGTGAGGAAGAAGGAGTCAATACAAATAATGTAAAAAGAATATTGGCAGAAGTAATAGCAGAAAACTCCCCCAAATATGGGGAAACAATCTGACATTTAAGTAACTGAAGCATACAGAATGCCAAAGAACATCAACCCAATTAAAAACGTACCGAGACATACAATAGTCAAGATTCCAGAAATCCAGCACAAGAGCAATATGCTAAAAGCCACTAGAGAAAAGAAACATCATATTTAAAGGAAAATTCATCAGAATAATGGAAGACTTCTCACAAACCATGAAGGCAAGAAGAGCATGGAGCAGAGTACTTCAAGTCCTCTATGAAAACAAATTCCAGCCCAGACTACTATACCCTGCAAGACTCTCTTTCAAGTTTGATGGAGAAGTGAACACTTCCATGACAAACAACAACTAAAGAATTTCTTGATGACAAAGCCAACCCTACACAGACTACTAAAAGATGTTCTACAGAGGGACCAAAATGATCAGAACTCCATGAACGAGAACAGAAGGAACCCACTAAAGAGAGCAAACACAAGAGAAAAAAGAGTAAACAATAACAGGTAAATAACATGTCAATCATAAGTCAATACATCTCAATTATAACCATCAATGTAAATGGACTCAATTCACCAATTAAATTATATGCATTTAAACATGGGAGAAATCTGTCTAAGAAGCTGCAGTCCCTGGTGTGATTTGAGACAGGGAGAAAGTCAGCTAAATCTGGCTTGAATAGACCCTCAGGGCTATTGTCCTGTCCCAACAAAAGCCTTGGACATTTTATTTAACAAACAAATTTTTCTTTTCTGTGCAGGGAAGAGCCTCTATGCTGGTTAAAATAACTCAGAAAGAAGAGGTTCCTCCCACTTGTTCTCTAAAATCAGAGGTATTATGATTTGTGTTTAGATATGCACCCCTCCCCACCAAGAAAGCCTCATGTGGTCATCTGGAACTTTTTAGTGGTATCAGGATCTAGGGTATATGATGCTGGGATCAAGGACATGATGCTGAGGTCGGTTCATACCACAGTGCTAAATTTAAGGGCAAGAGTGTTATCCATGCCTTAGGATACAAGGGACAGAAAGCTGTAGTCGTATCTTGTTACTTGTTGCTTTTAGCTCACTGGCTTGGTGCCTTCCGCGCACCATGAACTAGTTCTCTGTGGTGCCCCTCTGCCTTGCCACCTGGCTTTGGACCCAGCCTGTTATGGACTGAAGCCTCTATAAATTGTGAGTCAAATAAATATTTCTTTCTTCAACTTTGGGTGTTGGTTATTTTATTTCAGCAATCAGAGAAAAACAATAGAGAGAGGCTTACCTTATAAAGCCAGTTAAAAAAGGAAAAGATGAAGGCAGTTGATATATAAGCCCATTCAAGATCTAAGCCTTTTTATTAATGCCACCCACGTTTAGAATGGAGCTGCTTTTTTTTACCTTTCTTCTTCTTCTTCTTCTTCTTCTTCTTCTTCTTCTTCTTCTTCTTCTTCTTCCTTCTTCCTTCTTCCTTCTTTCTTCTTCTTCTTCGACAAGGTTTCACTATATAGTTCAGGCTGGCCCTGAATTCACTTTGTAGCCAAGGCTAGCCTCAAGCTCATAACGATTGTACTGCCTCAGCTTCCCCAGGGCTGAGATTACAAGCATAGGCCAGTATGTCCAGCTCGTGCAAGCTTTGAACCTCTATATTGGTACTTCTCTGAGTGACACAATAGTATCTCACCCTTAAACCCAGCCAAGAAAGAAGCACCCACAGTGGGAACTTTCAATACTAGGATCACACCAAAACACAAACCAAGAAAATTTTTAATTTCCAAGAGTAGCAAAGTATGGGAAACACATAAGACAATAAGGACCCACATAGGAAACATAAGCAATTAGAAAGAAAAAAAAAAACTACATTTCCTCCTCCCATCCCCTCCCTGGCATCTTGAGAAGAATCCTCTAGTTCCTGACCTAGGGGGGAGAATGAGGTAAGGAAGGAGAGAAGAAAGAAAGCTTTAGTGGAAAGAAACAAAAATTGCATGCAGCATGGACTTTATCTTGGCCTGCAGTACCTGAATTTTACTCCTGGCTAGATACAAGAAAATATTATCTGGTAGCTCCTTAAAGTGGTTCACTAGATAAACATTACCAGGTTTAGGGTAGCTTTGCTCTCCTTCTAAAATTAGATTCCAGGGGGCTTGCCAGATAGCTCAGTTGTTTAAAGCTCTGCTTAGGCAAATGCAGTCAGGCGCAGGTTAACTCATTTCAGTCCCCAGCCCCAGAAGCCGCACAACACCTACTCTTAAGACAGCCAAAACTAACCAAAAAAAAACCCCTAAAATTAGATTCCAGGGTCTCCTCAGCGTAAAGATTTGAACAAGACAAAAAGCTGGCAAAATTTGGAAAAGTGAAAGAGCTAAGTATGGTAGTACATGCCTGTAATCCCAGCACTCAGGAAGCTGAGGCAGGAGGATCTCTGAGTTTGATGCCAGCCTGGGGGCTACTTAAGTGAATTCAAGCTCAGCCTGCACTACATAGCAAGACCCTGTTTCAGAAAGAAAAAAAAAAAAAATTCGAAGAGTTAGGGAGAAACTCTTTAGAGAAGCTCTGTAGAGTGAGTGAGCTTCAAGGAAGTAGAAGGAAAAAGCAAGATAAAAGTACACCCTGGGTAGGTGAGTGGCAGAGAAATGAGGCCTAATTGGCCACTTCTGTGAGTACAAAGGAGCAAAGCAATGTGCAGGGATGATGGCATATTGAAAAAGTCAGTGTAACTGAGATTAAGTTGTTTACCTGAGTGTATGTAATGCATGATGGAAAGCAGATGAATCTTGTGTTACTTTAATTGCTTATACCCAAGTCTGCCAGAATGGAAGCTGTTCTGCTAAGAGACAAGGGCCCCCTGGCTGCCCCATACTAAACTAATTCTGTGTCTCTTTGTCATTCATCCTTGTTTACCCCAGGGGTCAGATGGAACAAACTAGTAGCAGGACCTAGCAGGGCTAGGTCCCAGCAAGTGGTGCCTCAGGTGGGGAAAGCCTGGAGGAGTCCACTGGTTTCTCACGGGTAATTACACCAAAAAGAGAGACTTGGGGGCCAGATGTGACCAGTCTTCTGCAGCACAGGAGGGCCCAAGGCTGGCTATTGTGAGGAAAGCCACGGTATAATAATTTCATTTTATAATAAAAATAAATTAGATATTGCAAAACTGTTGTTCTTTAGTAAGAGAAATACACAGTAAAATAGGATTAAATCAAAAGCATAGTTTAATCTTTATTCAAGAGGATGGAGAAGGCCCTTCAGAGAGAGCAATATATTTATGACCTATAGGATTGTAAGTGGAAGAAGTCTGGGGAGTTCTTCCATGTGACAGCAGAGTTCTCAGTATGAAAGAATGTGTCTTAACAAGAGGATTAAAAATGTCTAGTAGATGGTGGGCAGAAGACTCCTGGAGTCACAGTGCTCAGGAGTTTACAGCCAGTAGGAAGGCCTAAAAGAATTTTGTTCATAAAATTTCCAACCAATTTAAGTAAAAAAGAAGTGGTGTGTGTAAGAGAGAAAGAGAATGAGTGAGTTTGTGTAGGAGGTTCTATTCACTAGTGAAAAACCAGCTTTGTCAGCTATCACATTGTTACTGTCTCTGATGCCAGTTTGAATAAAAACTGAGAAAAGCAGGATCCTGCAGTCTCAGATGGAAACCAGTTCGTGTAGATTAATGAAGATGGTGGAGAAGCTAAGAAAGCTTTCTGAAGAAATAACACATTAAAAAAAGTACTAGTCTTTCTATCATTCATCTATTTTTGTCTCAACTCCTTCCCTTGAAATTTTATTTTTTTGTTTTTGCCTTTTTTGAGACAGGTCTCACTGTGATTTCAGGCTGGCTTTAAACTCAATATGTAGTAGAAGCTGGCCTGGAACTCACAATGATCCTCCTACCTCAGCCTCCTGAGTGCTGAGATTACAGGCACAGGCCGCCGCTACTGACCTAAAATTTTAATTAAAAGAAAAATACTTACCAACAAAGATCATCTACAAGTAAGTTTCAGAGTCCTTGTCTGTTTGCTAACTGTTCTGGCTCACAAAATGATTTTCATAAGACTGGGAAAATATGTACAGACTTTTATTTTTGTCCAATTTAAAACAATATAGCTTGAATAACTTGAAACCTCTAAGAGCATTTGACCATGTCTTTTCAGTATTATAAGTGGTTCTCATCCTTATCTCTGAAGTAAGTGTCTAGCTGATCTTTTATTATAATGTCTATAAAACCAATTTCAAACAAAGATGTATATTAATAATTCTGTGTTTTTTTCTCCTTTAGATATGTTTTTTTGGATTTGGGTGGCTTTTCTTCATGCGCCAATTGTTCAAGGACTATGAGGTGAGAATGAATCGTTATGTGAATTGAGATTCTTTTAAAAGAAAACACCCCCCTTAAAGATCATGTTCACTTACAAATTATAAGTTTTGCGAAATGAGGGTCATGAAACTGTAGAGTATGGTTAGGCTTAATAGATTTAACAACAAAACTTCAAGTTACAATCCAAAAGTCCAAGTGTAAAGGGTTGTCTTACCTGTCATATGTGGACATACACCTGGAAGCAGACAGTTATTCTTTGAGAGAGTAACGTCTTTTTTGTATTTTAATAATTTTATTGAAAAAGAAGTAGCAATGAGACAGTTTCAAACCAGGTTAGTAGTACAGTTACAATAATTAATACATTGCATATTGTTGTCTTTGTAGTAGTTATTCCTAGTACAAGATGCAGGCATGATATCTTGTCTAAACACTATGAGTTCAAAACCTTCTGGTTTTGAAAAGTAGCTGGATATTTATGCTATTATGTATACACAGATATGTATACATTTTTTTCCATGACACAGCGGTCCATTTATATCCCCTTTTTTGTTTACTTTTTTCAGAGATGTGCATTCCATTGCCATTCATACCTTTTAGGTACTTGAATTCAGCAGAGTAATCCAATGTAGTTCAGTAGTCTGTAATAGTAGTGAGCTATCCACAAGACTGGCAATGTCAGAAGTTGTTGACTTGAGCCTTTTATAACTCAGCATATTACTATGGCTTTACTTTTTAATACCTCAATTTTATACTTTTCTGCCGGATGGTTAAAACCAAGATAAAGCAAGACCCATATAACAAAAAATGTAACTTTTGTATCTGACAAGGTCAGTCAAATCCCCTCAGGACTTAACCTGAAACCCTGTATAGCAGTTTGTACATTTTTGTCAGTGTCAGCGTGTGGATGAGTCACGGCTGTTGCTTGACCAATTTGCTCTCTGAGGAAGCCTGAGAGAATGTTTTCTCTTCAGGTGACTCTCCTTAGGCACACTCTACATTGTTGCTCACTTTCCTCTGTGGACCCATAATCTCTTTGATCAGGAAATCTGGGACATCACTGAGTTACAGGATGTTACAGTACAGGTTCTTCTATGTCCTGAGTCTTCACTGACCTTGAAAAGCTAGGGTGAAATTGTTGGCTGTCCTGTAGCCCTTCTTTTTCTTTAATTTTTGGTCTGCAAACTTAAATTGTTAACCCTCTAGAAGAGAAGCTTATTATTATTACCCATAGGCAGTTAAGCTTAACCTCACTGTCTGAATATCAAATATCTTAGACATAACATGGAACAGGTATTTTCCATAAAGTATTGATATGTTAAACTTTAAGTCCCTAGAGAATATGAAGAAAAAAATTTAAAAAATATTTTAAAAAATAGGAATAAACAATTACATATTTTTACTTAGAAATCTAACCATATACAGCATTGTAGTAGGACCGTCCTATGACATTGTTTTTCTTGTCTCTTGTTTTCATTTATTACCCCCTTTCTTTTTTTAATAAACATTTACTTCAGAGACAGTATGGCAGTAATAGGTATGACATGACAAGCAGTACATATTCAGAAGACCAGAATGGCAGGCTTTCCAACATGACCCTGGTATTACATAATGCTGTCTTCAGTGCAGTTGCTTAGTTCACAGGTATCAACATATGTAGTTAGGGTGAGAATCCTACCAATTAACTGCTAGTTTCAAAAACCCTGCTGAAGATTCTCAGTATCACTGCCTTAACCATCTTGTGTGTATAAATGTATGGCTTTGCTCCAGTCATGTTTCCTAGCTTTTCTCCTTGCCCTCTCTTCATTGTCTAATCCTTAAGTTCTCATTTTCTTTTTAATTGTGTTATATAACCTTTCTATTTTTATTTCTTCTTTTGAGTTCTTAACACTAGGGAGATTATATGATATTTACACATATGGGTCTAGTTTATTTCACTTATGAGTATATCTTCAAGTGGCATCTACTTAAATATAAAGGCTTCAAGTTTATCATTCTTTATTGCTGATTGTATAAAAATACCACATCTTTTCATACATTCCTCAGGTGACAGGTATCTTGGCTGTATCCAAGATTTGGCTATCACAAATTGTGCTGCTATAAACATAGGTACATGTATATCACTATGATATGACATTTGAGAGTAATATCTTAATAAATATTCTTTACCTTGAATTACCACATTTTTTTTCCTTACAAAAAAGTTTTATCTTTTATTAGATGTTTCCCTTTGTATTCATCTAATACCAATGGTATTTTAAAAATTTTATTGTGTTAGATGTGAACACATTGGGTTTGGGGGTTTTTTAAGTGCATATTACTAATGCAGAATAATGACATTGGTATATGTATATAACACATTTTGATTATTTTAATTTCCATTTCACCCCTCTTTTCTCTCCTTCTCCGCAATCTTCTTCCCCAACTCCACAATCTTCTTCCCCATCTCCAAAAGTCTACCTTCTGGTTTCCTTTATTTTTTGATTCTTTTTATTTAGTAATAAGATCAACCATTATGAACTTCTTTGGACCACAGCCATTCGGGTCTACATTAAACCTCCCCAGAGAGTTGGGTAGTTGTCTGAAAGCCCAGGGTTGTGGAAACTGTTCTGTTCAGTACTTTAAGTTTGCCCAGGTAAGGTGCCCAAACTAATCTAAGATTTTTTTTTTTTTTGAGTCAGTGTGATCAAGAATTCATGTCATACTTTTCTTTCGTCATCTTCTTGTGCTGTAATTACAGTTTGAAACTTCAAACAACGAAATGACTGACTTCTAGTCTCTTTGGCTTTTACTAGGTGCGTCAGTATGTTGTACAGGTGATCTTCTCTGTGACTTTTGCGTTTTCTTGCACCATGTTTGAGCTTATCATCTTTGAAATCTTAGGCGTACTGAATAGCAGGTGAGTAAACCACCTAAATAACTCCTAAAAGAGTTCTTGTTAATTCCTTTATGATAGACAAGTTGCTCCCATAGTTAAAACAAACTGCAGGATGTCTCAGTAACTGAAATGATTGCTATAAATATGGGTCCCAGCTATCTCATAACTGTTCTGGCAAAGATTGTAAGTGAAGTACCAGAAAAAAAAAAAAAATGACCATTTAAGTAAGACTGAAAAGCTAGGGAGGCGGAGAAGAAGGCGGTGGTGGCGGGTGGAGGATCGAGCGCTCTTCACGTTCCGGAGCCGCTTCACGTTTAGGAATCTTTTAAAGCTTATCAGTTGTATGAGTGAAGACTAAATCACATCAACATTTTTAACTGAACTGTACATACAGAAGTTGCCATATATGTCACAGTATACTGAAAAAGAGCCATCAGTAATGGATCAAGAATCCAGCAAGGCTTTATGGCCCAAATCAGCGGGAGGATATCAAACAATTACAGGCAGGAGATATGGAAGAAGACATGCGTATGTCAGTTTTAAACCATGTATGACCAGACATGAAAGAAGCTTAGGCCGGGCTGGTGATGACTATGAAGTGTTGGAACTAGATGATGTGCCAAAGGATATTTCCTCAGGTTCCAATCCACTGGATCAAGTTCATTCTTCTTTACCCAATGAACCTAAGTTTGAAAAAAGTGAAACAGAAATTTTCATTTGTGGCACAGAAACCAGTGAGAGCAGTCCATCCTTTGCTGTCACACATCATAGTGGGGAAGGCAGGGAGACCTTAGTAAGCAATAGGAATGGTCATAATCACTCTGAGGATGAAGAGTATGCTCCAGGAGCTTGTGATGCCACAAGTGTCCGAAATGGAATTGCATTGGTTCATTCCAGCTCTTACAATCTAGACAGCAGGCATAGAGAGGATAATGACCGTCTTCATCTTTCTATAGAAATTGTGGAGGGTGGTAGATATCAGGAAGTGTTAGACAACACAGTATTTGAGTTGGAAAATGGAGAGGCAG